>OZ010799.1:281735935-281874625 GCA_963932465.1 Maratus speciosus | reverse complement strand
TAAGAATATTATTACGGGTCCGGGCAGTGAAGCTAGTAAGTTAAATATTTGAAAATAAATAATTATTTGAAATAAGCAAGATGGAGGTGGATTATTTTAACTTACCATAATTGTCTCCAACTAATCAAAAACTAAATTTTTACACTTTCTAATTAAAAAAAAATCATAAAGCGGATTCTCTTCCAAGAGACAGCTGACAACAATGTGACAACAAGTGCTCGAACATTCAAGGAAAAATATTATGTCTAGTGCTACCTATAAAATTCATTTCCGCCTAAATGGCACAATATTTCGAAAATTTGATAAACCATTGCAAGGGTATGGGCTACTGGAGGAGTCACCCTAGTACTTAGTTTTTTTTTTTAGGTATATTCATGTCACTTTGATTTAAATGAATATGAAGTAATATATACCAATTGTTTAAAATTGTGCCAGGGAAAATGATGATGATTATAGTGCAGATGTTTAGATATTACTTTTCATAACCTTGATGATAATTTTAATTTAGACTTATTTGACAAGAGAATTTTAAAAGTTTTAATTTTTGTACCTGAAGTACGTTCAATTCGTTTTCCATTTTGCATGAAATGGTTTATATCAATATTGTTATAAATCAGGAAATTTGATTTAGTAATATTTATGATATAATTTAAATTTCTATAAAAAAAATTCAAAATTTTCAAATCAATAAATAACAATTATCCACATAATTTTTTAACTTATAATTTGAAGCTACTCCTAAAAACTGAATACTTCTAGGACATTCTGCATGATTATGTCTTTCCTCATGTCTCTTATAAAGAACGGGTCGGCATGGAAGTTTGAAGCGAAAGAAGAGGCTGGCAAGGTTTGTGAAGTTTATTAGATTGGATAAGGAATAAGTTTACTTTTTTGCTTCTACCAGATGAAGCAACCCTCTTGAATGTAATTTGAAAGATATTTCTGTTCATCTTAATTCTTTTCTTGTAGGTATGGGTGGATGAGGGCAGTTTTCGTGTTTAGTTTATTTCAGAAGTTTGTTTAATGTCTGTATCTTTGTCTAATTTATTTAACATTTCTATTATATTTTAAAGGTTTTTTTTTAGTTTATTTTGCATTTGTAAATGGTTTATGATACAGTATTTACATATGAACTTCAATTTTATTTTAAGTTTCTTACTTATTTTTCAAAAGTAATTATGTTTTCTAATCGTTTATAAATGTAAGACTAGCCCCTATTTCGAAACCTATAAAAATTATATTGTGGGGATGTGGAGTTAGGCCTGTTAATTCATCCACTTAGGTGCAACATACTGTCTTTTTACCTGTGTTGATTAATAGTGAACTATTTTATTCGTTCATAATTAATTGGTAAGTTTTAAATATACACCTTCTTTTACAATATATATATTTATGTGTTTGTGTATATATACGTCATCGGTACCATGTCAAACTATCAAATTGGAAAACAGAGGGCTACTTTTTTAAACTTCAGATTTCTTGATTGGCACCACTTTTTTGAAATAGTAAAATCCGACTTATTTAATGACATATTAATTAAGGCGAAAACAAGGGGAATTTTACCATTTCAGAAAAATGGTGACAACCAAGAAATCTGAATTTAAAAATGTAGCCCACTGTTTTCACAATGGATAGTTTGACATGGCGCCGACCATATATCAGGACGTGTATTTTAAACATATCTTTATCCAAAATTTTTAAAATCGTGTGTTCTCTATCGAAATTATGGTAAAACACAACAATCTGTAAAAAATAGTTTCATCCTGTATTTCTTCTATTGTAAAATCTTGGTTTACAATGAAAAACAATGGACACAATTAAGGATTTTCGCCATTACCAAAATTTGATTTTTTGGTGAGGCGAGTTTTAAAACTCACGTGGGTTTTGAAACTCACGCCTCCATATATATATATCTACTTACACACATATTTAATTAGGCATACATACAACATATATATGTATGTCATACATGTATATAAAATCATACATATATATATATTTTTAAATGTTATTTATGTACTCCTTTTTTTATTTTATAATATTTGTTTTAAAATGGTTAATTTAATCGATGGCCTTTTATTTATTTATTAAGTTTATTCCCATTTTTCATTATACTTTAAATAAATGTTAATTCAAGACATTTCTTGATTTCTTCAATTGATTTCACTTTTTATGGGTATAGATGACAGCACCAAACATTTTTGTTAAAAATCAAGTTACAATATAGTTTTCCTTTTTCACACGAGATGGCAGCAATGTTTTGGTTTTCAGAAATCAATTGCTGGCCACATGATTTAATAGTCTTAAATCTGATTGCATCCTCACGTGTTACAATATTGTGGGTCAACTCACTTAAGACTTGCTTTCTTGGAATTGTGCATTCAGGTGTGTATTCAGGTATTGTGCGCTAACCATTTTTCAATTTTTAATATCTTGTGTGAGGGTTATTTTTTTATCTCTTGGCTTTTTATCGTTTATTTTGTTTTATGATGCGCTATTAGGAGCTAATTTTTGTCATTTTAGGATTAATGTCGACAAAATTGGATGAAATAATGCATTTTCACTATGAATTAAACCTACAAGCTGCTCTGATGATTCTGTGGGTTATTCATAGTTTGTTATTTTACATACTGCATTCCTATGTTCATATCTTGTTCATCTTTAGAATTTTACCAATTTGTTCATATATTTGTGATTTCATCTTTATTGTATATACACACACACACATATATATATATGACAAGGAACGTACCATTTAAAAACTCAGTAGGTTATTACATTTATTTAAAAATATTATCTTTGTAATAGTAAATAAATAAGTCATTAAATCCACTTAATTAATTAGATATCATTTACAAAAATTAGCATCAATTTAAAATTAATTAAAGGTTTAAAAGATAATTCTGTTTCAATAGCTATATAATTTCCAAAATGTAACAGATTTCTTGACGCGAATAAATTATTGTTCAGAAATTAAAATTCTTCTAAAAGAAAATCTTTTAGGGAAGTAAATCATGAACTTCAAAGAAACTGAAAAACACCGAAAACTTATTAGTATTCTTTGAAGCAGAAATTGTTACGCAGTTACATTTTGATGTATTGCTTAAAAGAGGCATAAATTTACTGTTTCACCTCAATAAGATTCATTTATGCTGCTCAATCGAAATATTCTCAATTCTTTTCATATTTCATTGAGTTTACAACTAAGCTAATTGCAAAAATCTTTATCTCCTATCCAATAAAGCGTAAATTGTGCAAGATAATTTATAGAAGTAAAAGTATCCTTTTTTTATTTTATTAACGTTTTCATTAATATCTTATTAATATTCAGGAAATAAAAATGAAGGGAAGAGAAAATATTCGTAAAAATTGATTTTATTTTTGAATTTCTAAGGAGTTATTTTCTATTTATTATAGTCGTAAGATGATAGAAATGAAGAATATGATACTGCAATCCATTAAATATTAAACAATTATCAACTTTAATCTCCTACCGAATAAACCGCAAATTTCCCAAGAAAATTCATAACATTAAAAGTTTCCTTTTTTTATTAATGTTCTCATTAATATTTCATTCTGAAAATGGAAATGAAGGGAAGAGAAATTTTGCGTAAAAATTGATTTTATTTTTTTTATGCACTAAATGTTAGATAATTATCAACTTTAATTTTTATAGCTGGTTATAGAATGTTTTGAGAACATTTTTAATTTCCTTACTGATTTTGATGATGAATAGGTCTACCTCATCAGTGCAAAGATAACTTTGTTCCAACGCAAAATTTCCAATTAACTTGTGTTAACTTCTACAATTTTTTTGACAAAGTCACCATTACATTTCCTTATATCTTCTGTAACGCGCTTTCTAACAGTTGTACATGATTCTGCATACTGGACTATTAATTTGGAACCGTTTTATTTCGTTTAAATGATGCGTGTGTCTTTATCAATTGTCAGGTTTCTTCTGTCAATTTCTTTGTCTGTTTTACGAGAGCTTTACTGACTGTTTTCTTTGCAATTTCTTTTAGAGTACTGGTTAGTTTGTAGTTCAATACCATAAAATCTTTCACCTCTTCCAAAATCCACATATATCTAGACATATTACACGTTCTTTAAACACATGTATAACTAGTAATATACAATTAAAAAATCAACATGTTTAGACTTTAATAAAAAATATTCTCTTTGTAATGGTAAATAAATAATGCATTGCATCCACTTAAATAAAAAGATATCATTTATGGAATTTAGCATCAATGCAAAAGCAATTAAATATAAAATAATAATAATAATATTTCAATACCTATATAACTTTGAAAACGTAAATTATTTCTATATAATTGAAAATATGTGATACGCACGACAAATGTTAAATCTGAATTTAATTACGTGAATTTTTTATTCACATTGCAAAAAAGGCGTAAAAAACACTGAGTTGAAAAGTATCCTGGCCAGGGTTATATCTGCGTTTTTGATTCAGAGCAACAATGCTCTATCAACTGAGCTACCTCGAACTACACTCCTAAACTGGAACCAGTGTTGCCAGGTGTCCGGCGTAAATTGTGACTACAAATGCTGTGGAGACCAATATTTTTAAGTGAGTCTGATCGCCATATCTAATTGCATGATTATATGCTATCAAAGATGAAGAATTAAGCTGTAAGAAATTTGTGGCGACAAGAGCATTTGGTGCCCTAATTTAGCGCAAAATCTGTCAACACTACCTGGAACCCTTCTCTCACATATATCGGTAAGGCTGCAACAGCAGCAGAAGATTTGGATACCTTCATGAACCACGACCCTGCGAAAAATGATGAGTCTAATCCAGTATCGATTAATAATATCTATAATAATTCAAACGATGAAATACGTTCGAATAATAGTAAATCTTAACTAATTTACGTGATTTTTTTATTTTCATTGCTAAAAAGGTGTAAAACCAATTAACAAAGCGAATAAAAAAATTCACATAATTAAATTCCGAGTAACTTATTTTTAACGCGACAAAATTATTGTTCATAAATTGAAATTCGTCTGAATAAAATCTTTTCGGAAGGTAAAGGATGAACTGCAAAGAAACTGGAAAGCAACGAAACTTATTACCATTCTTTGAAGCAATAATTGTTATTCAGTAACATTTTGATGTATTGCTTAAAAGAGACATAAATTTACTATTTCATCTCAATTCTTAATAAGATTCATTTTAGCAGCTGAAACAAAGTATTATCAATTCTTTTGATATTTTATTCTAGTTACAACTTAGTTTATTGCACGAGTTTTGAATCTCTTGCCCAATAAGCCGCAAATTTCGGAAGATAATTGAAATATGCTAAAAAGTATTTTTTCTTATTATAAACGTTTTCATTGATATCCCATTGACGTTCTGGAAACGAAAATAAACTGAAGAGAAAATATGCTGCGAAAATTGTTTTTATCTGTCGATTTAAATGCGGTCCCATTTTATTGAGAATCATGAAGAATATGAAACTGCGATAAATTTAATATTAAACTAGCAGGAATAACCGAGCTAAGCTCGGTCAAAATTAGCTTTGTGTTTATCTAGATATATTATTCTCACTGAATCATTCTTGCAGTTTTAGTTGCAATTAGCTTGACCATAAGACATAGTGACCCAAAATGACCCACTAATCGAATTTTTCCGAACATGCGACCTAAACAATGCTCTTGTCGAGCCTGAAAACGATGGAATACAAAATTTAGTGAAAATCGTTAGTCGTTTTCTAGACAAGCTAAGCTTGACCCACGTTGATTCAAAAACCCACTAACCGAAATTTATCTAACATGTGAGCTATTCCAATGGTCTTTTTGTACTGTAAAACGGTATAACAAAAAAAAATTGTCAAAATTTTTTGAACCTTTTTGAGATGCCGATAGGCTGATCCCGACCCATTATCACTAAAATGACCCACTAATAGAATTTTCATGAGCATGCGACCCAGCCCAATGGTTTTAACTTGTCCAGAAACGGTGTAGTACAAAGTTTTGTCAACATATTTTGAGCCCCTTTTTAGATACAGTTAGCTTGATTCTGATCCATAATGACCCATTGATTGAATTTTCTTGAACATGCGACCCTGCCCAATGGTATTTTCATGCCCGGAAACGGTATTATACAAAATTTTGTCAAAATGTTTTGAAGCGCTTTTTAAATACAATTAGCTTGACTCTGACCCATTGTGACCCAAAATGACCCACTAATCGAATATTCTTGAACTATGCGACATAGCCCAATGGTCTTCTCGAGCCCGAAAACGATAGAATATAAAGTTTAGTCAAAATCGTTTAAGCCGTTCTTTTAGATACAATTAGATGGACCCTGACCCATTGGGATCCAAAATGACCCACTAATCAAATTTTCTCGAACATGTGACTTAGCCCAATTCTCTTCTCATGCCCAGAAACGGTATAATATAAAATTTGGTCAAAATTTTTTGAGCATGTTTATAAATTCAATTAACTTGACCCTGGTCCATTGTGACCCAAAATGACCCACTAATAGAATTTTCTCGAATATGTGACTTAGCCAAATGGTCATCTCATGACCAGAAACGGCCGTATATTAAAAGAATTTGTGAAAATGTCTTGAGCCGTTTTTTAGATATAATTAGCTTGACCCTGACCCATAATGACCCACTAATCGAATTTTCTCGAACACGTGACCCACCCCAATGGTCTTTTCGTGCCCCAAAAACGATAGATAACAGAATTTCGTCAAAATTCTAGAGCCGTTATCTAGATAAACTTAGCTGGGCCCAAAAATGACCCGCTAATCGAATTTTCTTGAACACGTTACCCATCCCAATGGTCTTTTCATGCCCGAAAATGGTTAGATACAAAATTTAGTCAAAAACGATTGAGCCGTTCTCTAGATATAATTAGCTTGAACCTGATCCATTATGACCCAAAATGACCCACTAATTGAATTTTCTCGAACACGAGACCCATCCCAATGGTCTTTTCGTACCCGAAAACAATGGGGCGCAAAATTTCGTCAAAATCATTAGAGCCGTTATCTAGTTAAACTTAGCTTGACCCACGGTGAGCCAAAAAGGACCCACTAATCGAATTTTCTCGAACATGTGACTTAGCCCAATGGTTTTCTCGTAATCCAAAACTGTAGAATATGGAGTTTAGTGAAAATCGTTAGAGCCGTTTTTTAGATAAAAATAGCTTGGCTCACAGTGACCCAAAAATGACCCACTAATCGAATTTTCTCGAACATGCGACCCATCCCAATGGTCTTTTAGTTCCCGAAAATGGTTAGATACAGAATTTAGTCAAAATTGAGTGAGCCGTTCTTTGGATATAATTAGCTTCACCCTGACCCATTATGACCCAAAATGAACCACTAATCGAATTTTCTCGAACACGAGACCCATCCCAATGGTCTTTTCGTGCCCGAAAACAGTTGGTTGCAAAATTTAATCAAAATCGCTAGAGCCGTTTTTTAGCTAAAAATAGCTTGGCTCACAGTGACCCAAAAATGACCCACTAATCGAATTTTCTCGAACATGCGACCCATCCCAATGGTCTTTTAGTTCCCGAAAATGGTTAGATACAGAATTTAGTCAAAATTGAGTGAGCCGTTCTTTGGATATAATTAGCTTGACCCTGACCCATTATGACCCAAAATGAACCATTAATCGGATTTTCTCGAACACGAGACCCATCCCAATGGTCTTTTCGTGCCCGAAAACAGTTGGATGCAAAATTTAATCAAAATCGTTACAGCCGTTTTCAAGATAAAATTTACATACACACACACACACACACAATTTTTGCTTGCATTATAGTATAAGATATACACCGATTTCAATTTGCTAGAAAATAACTCTTAAAAATAAAACGCTAGTAAAGTAATCACAAGCTGAAACATATTATATTTTTAAAGCATATTTTTAAAATCATATACCCTATTTACTCTTATATAATGGACTCTCTGTTTTAGCTACAGAAAAAAATAAAACAAATTATATCTCCTACGGGATGCATGTCAGGCTATTACGATGACAGGAAATCTGGAAACTTGAGGAAAAATTCAGCAGACATCATAGCTGACTTTTCTTTAAAACTAAATAAATCATCGTTTTCACTCACATATGTATTCGACCACTTATTAAAAATAATCCCTGCCGGCTTGGCCTACAGGCGGAGGTAGATTTCGAAGTTAAATACTAATTTCACCAACAAAACCTAAATCAGGATTAGAGATAAACCCAATTTCTTCACTAAGAATAAAAACTAAAACTAAACTTTTTTGTGAAAATTGTAATATACACAAATATACACACGCATATATATGGAATAGGTTTTAAAATGGCGAAAACAAATTCACAGAACCTCAAAATGTTAAAATATGTTAATATTTCCATATAGTCCAGTCAAATTAGGAAAGTTTGCCGAAATAAATGGTACAGAGATAAAAATTGGTACAGTTGTTCATTGATACCTACTAATAACTAGATAAAAAGTCCTGATGAATAGGAAGTGAGCGGGGGGAAGAAGGGGCCAAAAAATATTTGCCCCCCACTTTTTTTAGTTTTTTGATATATCTCAGAAATTGTGGGTTTTCATGAAAAAATTGCTTTCGAATAAATTAAAGAGCATAAATTCTCTACAAATGACAGGTATACAAAGTGGAACCTCGGTTATCCGTCAACCACGGGACCAGAACCTTGACGGATATTGTTCAGTCAAATTAGGAAAGTTTGCCATAATAAATGCTACATTGATAAAATTTGGTGCATTTGTTCATTGATAGTGACTAATCACTAGATAAAAAGTCCTTATGGATAGGAAGTAAGCGGGGGAGGGAGGGGCAAAAATAAGTTCCCCCTGTACTTTTTTAATTTTTTTAAATATCTCAGAAATTGTGGGTTTGCATGAAAAAATTGCTCTGGCATAAATTAAAGAGCATAAATTCTCTACAAATGACAGGTATACATAGTGGAAACTCGGTTATCCGTCATTCACGGGACCGGAACCTTGACAGATTTTTCACAAAAAAATAACTGTCTTTTCAAATTTATTTAATTTCTATTCAAATTTATTAAATACTGTCACAAAAAAATAAATAAAATAAAACAGATAACACTCCAATACTGCAATACTGCATGAGATAATGGCAGGTAATTAGTTAATGAAAGATAAATATTCACGATTAATGAAGTGTTTATTAATGTGAAACATTATAACTACGAGTATATGGAGAAAACTAAAAGTAGATACATACTAATTTATAATTAAGTAGATATTATGTAATTATGAAATAGATAAGTCTCTTAAGGAGTCTTTATCATTCTGGTTTATTTTTTCCTTCAATATCATCATCAGCGGAAGTGCATGTGTCGTTAGGATCCATAATCATCACTTCATTTTCTTCCCTGTCCTGTTCATCTCCCCATGATCTTGAAGACAAATATTTATCATTAAAAAAATGTTTAGGTCATGCGAAACTTTGTTAGTGCGACAAAACATAATAGAGAATAATGAAAACTACTAATTTAGCCCTAAGCAGATATTATTTACTAAGTCTAATGTTCCCTTTTTTTTCTTTGACACTTTATCATCAGCTGAAGTGGATGGTGCATTTGAAGGTGTTCTCAACAGGATTGAATCCATAATCGCCTCCTCATCTTTTTCCTCATTATGTTGATCTACATACTTGGGTGTAGCATTCAGACAGTTCACTATGACAGATGTTGCAGATGATTGTGCAATTAATGTCTGCTTTCCTGCATCCACACATAGCTCCACACTCAGTAGTGCAATTGCAGAAGATGGTATCTAAGACAGCCTCAGGTGCGATCGAATCCTTGGCTGTTATGGGAATAAGACGATTCCGTCTTCGTTCCCAACCCAGAGTTCGGCTTGTTGTTCTTGGCCAAGCCACAGTTGTACCTGGTGGTACACCCGGAAATAATGCTGTCTGGCCGCTCCTTCTGTTGGTGGGAGGGATGAAATGTTAGGTTTAACAATCGATACAGATTTTGCGAAGGACTGATATAGAAAAGTATTAAGAGGTGTAGCTGTGGAAGGTGCTCCATACAATCTCAAAAAAGTTGGTTTCTTGCTTCTGCAACAGCATCATAGGCAGATTCTCTGTTATTGAACACATTAGCAATTTTGTGTACATCTTCACATTGCTGAAACAGTTTGAAAATTTTGATTTTTCCTTTTTTGAGCGCTGTAGACGTCGTATCACATCCAGTGAATGCATGAAGGACTAGAATGACGTCTTTCTGTCTTTTTTTTTAACTAACTGCAGTGAGGAAAAAAATCTTTCTTTCAATTTTTCCACGTCTCGGCTTAACGAAAAACATTTCTCCTTCCAGTGGAGTTAGGGCGATAAGGAGGACAAGAAGATCAACATCCTCACCAACAATTGCCCCTCTGTCACTGGAAGAAGATTTTTCAATGGCTGTTGTTACGATTAGTGTATCTGCATCACCAGTACTCTCCCGACAAGATATTCCCTTGTCCTTCAATTTGGATGAAAGCATAGAAATTAATCTTGATTTGTTCTTTTCATTTGAAAGAAAGTTTTCTTGCTTAACGGTAACCTCTGTGTCTTTGTTGAAATTAATATCGACGGACTTCTTCAATGCACATCTTCAGTTTTGTTCTGCTGATTTAGTGCTATCGGTAGTGTCGGAGTAGCCATTAAAAACCACTGTACAGCTTTTCCTTTATAATGTGTGAAGATATATTTGGTGTAGCCTTCACAAATGGAATTAAAAATGCAACCTCTTGATCACGGGACTTTGTGAAGGAGGAAACCACCATCCTCAACAATATCACAGTTTTGAAAATCCATATTATGTTGCAATGGTTTGAAAAAAATCGTAGAGGACTGCTTTCTTCGTCTTACACATGTCTCCTTCGTCAAAAAGGGCTGGAGGAAAAAAAAGCCAACTCAAATTTTAAATAATTTTTTCAAATCTTCATCATGTTGTTTAGCTGTGGAGATCCGTTGAAAGATTATCAAAGGGTTGACTGGAACTATAGCCTCATGAATTTTAATAGAACAGTTCATGATGGCCAGAGGTAGGGCCTGGTCCTTACGTGACAACTTTACATCGGGAAAACATTTCCCAACCACTTTCACCATTGCCGGTTTTTCAATGTTTATAGCGTCATAGCAGTTAATAGTTGCATCCCCTACGACACCTTTAGCTACAGACATGATGTCTGCTATCATCGGGAATGGTGGGTGATTTTCAAACCACGAAGAGAGCTTCTCAACATCTGCGACATCTCTAGCTTGGATGGATTTTCGAAAATCTACGTGTTGCTTACTACCGGCAAACAAAACACTACTAAATTCTTCGAGAGATATGCAAATTCCGTGAGTTGCAGTCACTCCCAACACAAACTTGCTCAAAACGTAGCATGTTTGTAAGTACTCAGAAGTTAAGTTGTTTTCTGTTTTCTTTTCTAGTAACAACATTTAACAAATTTCGCTAGACATTGAGTAAATAAATTTGAAATGAAAATGATTTTTTTGCAGAAAATCCGTCAAGGCTCCGGTCCTGTGACTGACGAATAACCGAGGTTCCACTGCGTATACATATCATTTGTAGAGAATTTTATGCTCTTTAATTTATGACAGAGTATTTTTTAAAGAAAACCGATAGTTTGAGATATTTTCAAAAAACTAAAAAAGGGTGGGGGACTTATTTTTGCACATCCTACCCCCCCCCCGCTCACTTCCCATCCATCAGAACTTTTTACCTAGTCATTAGTAGGTATCAACAAGCAACTGTTCCAATTTTTGTCTATGTAGCATTTATTATGGCAAACTGCTCCAAAACAGGCTTTTTTGATTGGACTAAAGGCTCCGGTCCCGTGACTGACGGATAAGCGAGGTTCCACTGCGTATACACATCCTTTGTAGAGAATTGTATGCTCTTTAATTTATACTGGAATATTTTTTTTAAGAAAACCCTAGTTTCTGAGATATTTTCAAAAAACTAAAAAAAAAAGAGGGGGGAGGCATATTTTTGCCCCTCCCTCCCCCACTCACTTCTTATCCGTCAGGACTTTTTACCTAGTCATTAGTAGGTATCAAAGAGCAACTGTACCAATTTTCATCTCTGTAGCATTTATTGTTGCAAACTGCCCCCAAAAGGGCTTATTTAAATGGACTAATAGTCGTGTTTTTATCATGTTTTAATACTAAGAACAAACAATCTTCTTGAAACACCATCAAAAATTTGTAAATGCGCTAGGCCTTTCGAAAGATCTGAGTCTTTCTTCGTCAGGCGCAAAAAAGACGTCCTTCTACTATGAAAGCAGAGGCAAGACTTAAGTCTTACCTCTGCTTTCATAGTAGAAGGACAAGACTTCAGACAAATGTTCAGGACAAGGGTTCAGAAAAATGTCTTTCATCTGCATATTTGCTTTCTAAATATCAATGAAATAAATATTATAAAGCAAAAACATATATGTGAGTAACGTAGATTTTATATTGACAGTGACGATGACCTAACCAGTTAATTTCGGTTTTACTTCAATTTTTTCCATTAGAAAAATTCGCACAATTTTAATTTTACATCATAGAATTGCGAAAAAAAAATCTTTTAAATACAAATTGTTTTAAAACTGTATCTCTATTATCAGATTTTTTGTTGTTTTAAAAATAATTCTTAAGCTGGATTTTTTCAAATGGTTAATACATTAATACGCATATAATAGTTAATGCATTAATACGTTAATACATTCCAAAGCATTTTGAAAATATAAGTCACACCCTTTTTAAATATGAAGTAAAATTAATCGCAGCCCCTCCCCCAGAGTTAAAGGATCTGTTAAATACTAAAATTGACCCTGTCCAAGCGATCAATAGATCCGGAGTATACATTATGCCTTTCCAAAAAGATAGTAAATATTTTATTTATGTTGTATGACGATGGGAAATCTTCGTGATAGAATAAGAGAACATGAAGCAAACTTCAGATTAAATAGACCCCATACTGCATTATCAAGATTAGCTCAAATTCAACTGTATTGTCAAGATTAGCTCAAACTCAACCTATAAAAGTAGATTTTAATAAGTCAAAAATTATCTTTCGTACAAATAATTACCAGGAAGTCATTATAAGAGAATCAATTGAAATAATTTCTAATGAAGATATAGCTTGTAACGATGTACTATCATATGATATCCATGTAGTATGCAGATAAATTATTTAAAAACAACGTTTAAACACACAATAAAACAAGTTGACCCGATCAGACGAAAACGTTTCGTGAGTACTAGGACTCACATCCTCAGTGTAAAAAACTTTAAAAACAATATCCCCCCCAACTACATGAACGGTGAAAACCCTGAGTTCCCTAGGGTTTTCACCGTTCATGTAGTTGGGGGGATATTGTTTTTAAAGTTTTTTACACTGAGGATGTGAGTCCTAGTACTCACGAAACGTTTACGTCTGATCGGGTCAACTTGTTTTATTGTGTGTTTAAACGTTGTTTTTAAATGATTTATATTTCCACAAAAGTTCTGTATTTACCAGTATGGAGATATTTGCTGCATAATAGATGAAAGCGCGTTAAAATTTGAATAACATTATCTGGCGTCTCATCTGACGTACAACATTTAAATTATAATGTTTTCTTCTGAACAGTTCTCAAGTAAGCGCAAAGAAAATAATAACAACATTTAAATCCTACTGATGACGACTTTGTAATGGTTGAAAACATTCTAGATTTATTCTGATGTATTTTAAGCTATTTTTAATTTGTATTTTAAATATCTTTATATTATATTTATGCACCTGAAAGTATTATTTGTACAATTATTTGTGCTTTTATATGTATTTTAATTATTTAACTCGAGGTGAATATAGAACTAGAATTTACCTTTCATTTATAGAATTTTTTCTTTAAGTCAATCTCTATCGCGTGTATCGCGGTTACGAAAGATTAAATCGTTTCCACTGAAAACAATATATAGGGGAGACCGGGGTTAGTTGGCTACAGGAGTAAGTAGGCGCAGGGCTCATAAATCGCCAGTTTGTGGATAGATTGCGCAACCAGTCTCAGAGTACATTTCTTCTTGCTTTTTACGATCCTCTTTGTAGTTTTGCAGTGTTACCTACGTACAATGGACAGTTATTGCGATTTTTCTGTTTTTTTGCACTCATGAGTAATTTTTTGTTGCTTCATTCTTTTTATAATTTCTAATACTTATCATAGTAAATGCGATTTAACTTGTTCAGTTTTTCTTAGTGTATAATTAACTCTACCTACCCCATATGTGATTGACTTGGATTATTTATGCTTAGATGGTTACGTGTCCCTTTTGTGAAGAAATTTATTATGGGGTTAGTAGGCGTATTGAACACGGGGCAAGTTGGCTCTGTTTCTGGTGCGTGATGCTGATAGCTTGAAAAACAGCAAACACCGAGAAAAGTGGTTGCAGTGAAAGATTTTGGGCTCACGAGGCTTGCCCAAACGGAGACACTAGATTTTTTTATTTGTGACAACCGTAACTCTGATGATGATATCGAGTAGGATAGAAGTTACTCAAGTTTAATGTTATATTCATTATTTTTATGTCTGTATAATTTAGAATCTACATTGTACGGGGATAACGCCTTTGTTTAAACTTACTGGTAATAATGAAACTGATTTCTTTTAACTGCGTGTCTTCTTTGAATTTCATTTAAATTTTTATAAAGCGTGTGCCAACTTACCCATAGGTATAGGCAACTTGCTCCGTGACGGGGTAGGTTGGCGCACAATTTTCCTTTTACTTTAGGCTTCTGCTAAACATAAGCTACAAAAGCTACAAACTGAAAACTCCGGGTATTTATATCCCAATGCCTTTTCTTTAAAACAAAAACAACATAGTGCAATTGCTGTCAATGTATGTACTGATGACACTTCTTGTCAGTTTCAGAGTCAAAAACAGCAAACTGAATTTATTTTTCTGTATGTTATTAACTGTTTTAAAACTATTGTCATTGTTAATGTATCTTACTATATGCAGTGGATTTGAGTCTCCCCCCGGGATTGCACTTATACTCTAAAGCGAAAGCTGGGTTCCCGGGGTGGTCATTCCTGTCATCCCTGCCTTTTCTTTAAAAGTACAGTTAAAGTTTCATAAAAAACTTAAACAAAAAATAAATAAAAATCAATAACTAAAAACTGCGCCTACTAGCCCCGGTCTCCCCTATAACTTTGCACTTGTTTCTGGCTAATATTCCAGATTGATATTAAAACTTCTACAAGCTATACTAATAAAAGAATGTTCCGCGCTGTCTCTCTGTATATATGTGTGAGCCGGTCTATCAGTGTGTCAGTTTAGCGAAATATATCACACTTACAACTGTGAAAAAAATTTAGATGAGGGCAATCCGATGAATGCCTTGAGGCTCAGAATTTTAATTTTATAATATTTAGCTGATATATTAATTAAAAAGGACAATATACTCTCACCAAAAACATATATATTTCATTCCGAGCCAGAAAGAGCTCTCGCGTGTGCCTAAAAGACGTTTTACAGAAGAGAACGAAAATGAAGAACCCAACAAATGGATAGTAAAGGGTTTATTGCCATTTTTTTAAGCATCGATAGACCAAACCATTTAGCATAATTAAAAACGTTCGAAAATATCGTACTTTTGCATCTTAAATGCAGTAATAAGTTTGAAAAAAACTTTTAAAAACGTTTTTGTCCATAGGGCGTCGATTCCTTAGGGCACAAATTCGAAGGTACTGGTTAACAAGAAATACTAAGACCTTCTTTTCGACGATGTCAGATTTTTAAAATACGAATTTAACCTTTAAAAAAGATTCGCTACCACAAGTCACTTTGTGCCTTCCGGAAAAGATAATTACTTTACGGAAAAAGTGACTAAACGTCCATATTTAAGCACAATCTCTTCAGAGCATATCTGTAGACCAGATTTTCATCACCCACAAATATGTCGACGAAAACACTAAAAATTGTCATGTTTTGTCACGATTACACTTGCCTTTGGGTCATGTTTTCACTGCTGGATATGATACTTTTTCACGAAATTTTAAAGAAGTTTTGGACACATTTGTCTTTATAACCTATTAAAATTTTAGAGCAATCGGACGATAAGAAATCCATCTCTTTTGTTATGCTAACCTGACCGATCCGGAAACAAGATAAAAATGGGCAAGAAACGTAGTCTTTTCTGAACTGGGTGTCCCTGGATTATTCGGACTAACTTTAAGGGAAAGTAGGGGACGTCACAATGATTGATAATTGCATAGCGACCCATGACCGGAAACGTCATCGTACGGCACTAGGAGGTGCTGTTCATGAGAGCACTGGAGGGGAAATATCTGCTTTATCGCAATCATTCGAGCAGTGGTTGCATTGAGATGAACATGAAACATTTTATGGACATGTAAGTTAATATTGCAAATTGTGATGGGGGAACAGTTCTCGATACAGTCTTTGAGCTGTTTGTGCATTGCCACAAGCCAATCCGTGCAGGACGTGAATGTCTGCCAGCTCCTTGTCCGTAAAATGTTGCATGTTCTTCTCAAGGCGGCTACTGTTCGAATGACTGTGATAAAGCAAGCAGATATTTCCCCTCCAGTGCTCTCGTGAACAACACCACAAATCTGAATTCTTGTGATGTCTCCTAACTCCCCTTAAAGTTTGTCCCAATAATCCTGGAATACCCTGTCTATATTTTTAAACGATTGAGTCTCATGACGTGCATAATCATTATATGTATAATTTCTGTAAATCTCAAAGAGTTCGGAGAACAACAACTATCTTTTTAACTACGGAAATAGACCTAATGAAAAAACAAGAAAAATTCTTCATACGAGCCATATTTCTCTCTAAATATCAATATTTTTTCTACGATTGTTTGGCATAGGCTACAAAAACATTATATTTTTAACTCTAAAAAATTCATTCCCCGAAGCCACTTTTTCTGTAGAATTGAGATTACCCACATTTTGATTAAAAAAAAACAGATTTAACTAGCTAAAGTACCCTGCTTTGCCCGGAATTTTAAAAATGCTTGTTTTGAAAAATAAATAATTACGTGTCAATTTACGTAATTTTCACTATTTTTTTTCATTTAATCTAGACGACAGATTACGTACGTCGTAAATATAATCTGCGATCTGCATTGAGACCGAGATTAAAACTTTTTGATGAAAAGTTGTTTCCGAATATTTTGTTATTTAAATAAATTTTTTATGAATAAAGAAATGTGGCAAGTACAAAAAATTCTACGAATTTTATTTTTAAAAAAATCTGAAATATTTAATTTAGTTCTTCATTAAGAAGGATGTTCGGGACCTAAACCTTTGTAGAAATTCTAATATATGCGTATTCGTACACACACACACATATATGGAATAGATTTAAAAATGGCGAAAACAAATTCAGAGAACATCAGAATGTTAATATAGGCCAATATTTCCACAATCGTTTTTTTAGGATGTTTCGATACGATTTTTCAAACTCATATGACGTTATATATTCTTCTGCTGACGTCCATTATATTTCCAATATCACGTAATATTAATTTTTTTCCAATTCCTCAAACTATTTATATCGTTTTCATTTTTCACGTGGAAATCTTGCAATAGAAATGTCATGACATAATACTAACTTTTTTTAAAAATTCTTCAAACTATTTATGTCATTTTCATTTTTCAATCTTACAATAGAAAAGTATTTGTTGTGGTAAGAATTTTATTGTGAATTTTAATTCTTGGAAACTACTATAACGTAAACTGTTTCAATTTGATAGAAAATTGCTGTTTAAATGGGTGTTTTGTTATTAATTAAACATTAACTTCAAATTATTACGATTCCGAATTAATTTAGTTGCCTCGGCAGTGTTCTAATACACACGTACGTAACATTTTACAATTCTGGCTTCCAGTAGATTTGTATAGAATTACAGACAGACAGACAAATTTTCATTTTTATATATTAGATTAATAAGCAATATGAATACTTAATTCACAATACCTTTGTTTACTAAATAGGTGCAAACATATTTACGTTTTAAAATATTTATAACAATCAAAATATTAAAAACATTGGTGTCAGAGGATGTTAAAAACCCGAGCGTTTTTAACTAAAACCTTAGTCGTAATCAGGGGAACTGCTGCAGCGTAAAAGACAACTGCTGGTTAAATACAGAGAGAGAAACCAAAAACCACAAATTGGAGGGTGGGAAGGAAAGAAAATAGAGGAGTTGCTATAGAAACCAGAAAAAATGGGAGAGTGGGGGGGAGGATGAAAGGGTTATTCAAAACCAAATTCATCAGTTACTCCCAGCATATTAAACCATATCTGTGGTATATTATAGGACAGAACGTCATTACAGGTACTCTTGCCTCTTGTCGAAATTTCCAGAGACTCTCTGATTATACAAATATTATATTGTGATGTATGTGCAATGACTTTGACTTCTTTAAACAGAATCTGTATCTTGATTGCACCGGGATTGAGCTGTTGATAATTTACCCTTCTTGATGTCTGCCATATGTTCTTTAATCTTTTCTAGTTATTTCCGAGTGGTCGTGTCTTTATAAGTATACGTTTTTGAACTACTGTTACCTTTAAAATGGATAAAATAAACAGCAGATTTATCATATTTATCTATGGGATCAATCATTCTGTGTACCAGATATTCTAAAATTGTCAGTGGTTTAGCGATAAGAATTACATTATATTTCTTCAAAGCATGCCTAATCCGCTCAAAAAGTTGTGGAATATATCCCATACTGCAAAATTTAGTAGTGAGCTTTTCTTTATCTTTACTAACATTTGAGATATTTTATTACAGTTTTCATATTCAAAAAATAACTTTTAGATAAATTTATTCGAAAAACTATTTTCATAACCAATCTCCTTATTTTAATCAATTCAACATTTAGATAAACCTCCGAACAAACCTGAAATGCTCTTTTGACATTAAATCGATATGCAGTAGTTTTCTAATTGAATGGAACATTACTGTCATTGGATATTGCATTATTAGATGTGCAAGGCTTTCTATAGACTTTCGTATCAATGCCTTGCAGATCTACGTATAATTTTTTTAATGCGTAACACCTATATTCTGCATTCGGTCTGTCAGTTTGACCGTCAGTCCGCATATAACACAGCAAAAACTACCCAACCGGTCTGAAATATTAAATATATAATTGTTGTAATATTTTGTCGAGCCATTTGAAATTTTATACCAATCGGATGTATAGTTTAATTACAGGAACAGTCAAAAGTTTTCCGGGAAGTCCAAAGGGAAAAAATATTTCAAGTGCATTTTAATGATGTTACAGCCACAAGAAGAGAATGAAATTGGTATGTACTTATGAAGTGCACAAAAATAGACATTCAGTACAATATTCCGTGCAAAAATATTTATAAAACTAGTTATAGTACGAACGCACCCCATTTCCCGTTTTTGACGTACAATTTGCAACTTGTTTGTATTGATGCGCGGCAATGCAAAGAGAATATATTCAATGGAAAAATCTAATAAATTTCTTCATAAAAAAATCTTTTTCACCTTTCTTCTGTAATTCGAAAAGCCCGGCTTGCATGTCTCAGTATTGATAAAAAAGATAACGAATGATTATGCGTAATAATTTCCTATTAAAATGGGAGTTTTTATCGCTTGAATTAAATATTCATGCAATTATCTCAGACATAAAATTGATTGAATCTCATAATAACATAGTAACTTTTGCTTCAGTGGCACTGTTCAATTTCTTTAAGGATGTAAAATTAATGATATTTTCATACACTTTGAAATCGATTTATTAAAAAGTTACTTTGAAACATTTTCAACTTTAAATTAATATGTTATCAGTGATTTCGACTTTTTTTTATAGTTTAATTAATGCGAAAGAAGAGGAATGAAGATTTAATAGAAGTTCAAATTTCGAAGAATAATTTATTTTTCTGAAAAATATAATATTTCGAAATTAGTGTTATCAATGTTTCCGTTAGCATGAAACCAATTATAGAAATAATCAAAAAATGCCTTTTCTTATTTTTATCATTATTTTGGAATTATAACCTGATTTATGTTCTTGGTTGCAATAGTATAGTAAATAATTAATGCTTATTAAATTTTCCTTCGAAAAAAAATATATTACAGGTTTATTCCTTTACAATAATAATTTTGTTATTCATCTTTAGCCGATTTATGCCTAGCGTCCCAAAATTGCAAAGTTGTGAGTTTTCAGAAATGATTTACATTATATTTAGATTAATTTTTTTTTCCATTTTTTTTTTTTTTTACAATTATTTAACGCAATTTAAAAAGAAAATATTTAGATAAGTATATTACGATAATTGCGGCATTATACATATACAAATTTAAGTAAACAAAGAACTGAGGGAAAGAATCTGCCAAAAAATGCATTAGACATAAAAGCTGATTTTCGTGGCATTGTTGATTTAACGAAAAAAAACAGGTAAATTATAGGAAGATGGCCGAATTCTAAGTTTTAAAATCACATCCACGAATGAAATTTCGTAAATTTTCGAAAATAAAAAGCCTGGAAATGTTCAAAAATAGATTTTTTTTTTTTAGAAAGGTAAATTTGTATACATCGCAATTTTGAATTAGAAAATGAACAATATTTAAACGGAGTATGTAATTTGCTATTTATTGCAAGGAAAAGAAAAGTACCTGTTCGTCAATAGTTTTTTTCTTGTGTTCAAATTTTTATTATTATTATTTTTTCACTTGATTAGAATTCTAACATCTGAATAAATATTTTTCAAATCGAAGCTGTTAAATCAAGAAGAGTTAAACTTCAAATAACATAACTATTTTCAGAAACTAGTTCCGTCCATTTTCCGAGATATAACAGCACTCATCTAGGCATAACTGCTTTTATGCGCGAAAAAAAATCAGGTAATTTATAGGAAGATGGCCGATTTCTAAGTTTTAAAATCACCTCTACGAACACAGAGCAAGCTAGAATTCATACAAGTAGAAGAAAACTGGATAAAACAGGGTATGCGCATAAAAGCAGTTTAGCCTAGAAGAGTGCTGTTATACCACAGAAAATGAATGGAAAAAGTTTCTGAAAATAACTATGCTATTTGAAGTTTAACCCTTTGTGACTTAACAGCTTCGATTTGAAAAATATTTACTCAGATGGTAGAATACATCATTTTAAGCACGTAAAAAATATAAAATAAGAATTAGAACATAAGAAAAAAAATATTGACCAAAATGTACTATTTTTACAGCTGCAATAAATAGCAAATTGTATACTTCGCATAGATATTGTCAGTTTTCCAATTCAAAATTGCAAGTGTTCAAAATTGCAAAATTTGCATATACAAATTTACCTTTGTAAAAAGAAAAATCAATTTTGGAACTTTTCCAGACTTTTTAATTTTAGAAAATGTACATAGTTCATTTTAGCAATAAACAAAACTGCTCAAATGATAAATAAAACTTTGGCATGAACAATTAACACATTATCACCGTCTGTTTTGAATTCTATGAAAAATTTATATTATCTGCTGTGTTGAGAGAATAAATAAATAATACCGTCTAATAATAAATAAAATCACTATAAGTTATAGTTTAAACAATAATTATTGAACGTTATGTTCACCTTGATTAACAAATGAAATATTCGAGATTAAAAGTATGATATAATTTACTTAAAAGATGCTAAAATATGCATAAAAAATTGTTTATGGCATAAAAACCCGTCAAAAGATGTTAAAAACCCCAAGCGCTTTCAACTGCATTATAACAGCCGTTATCAGTGGGAAAGATCAGAGTAGTGAAAGTTCGTGAAAGTTATTTTGCTTAAGTAGCTGCAGACGAGTCTATTTAAAAGAAAGGAAGGCGGGGGAACACGATAATTATGTTTCAAAATCGCTAGAAATACTAGGTAGTATTCCATACAAGATCTTGTATATGCTGTAGGATATTACATCATTCAGGTATTCTTTCTTTGAGTTAAAATTTCCAAGGATTCTCTGATTATTGGTGCGTAGTAATTTGAAGTATGGACTATGAATCTTCCATTACTGAAATCTACGTCAATACCTTGTTTTTGGTTTAACCTGGATAGATCTGTAGAAGGCTTAATATACTTTATATCTGTAATATATTTTTTTATTCTTATTAAAATTTCTATTAGTCATGCCTATGTACTTGAGTTCTTTTTGATTTACTTTGTCTGTAAAAGGTATCAGATATATGCCTGAAGTTCATTCGTTAGGAATTGGGTCTATTTTTCGGTGTTCAAGATCTTCTAACTTGGCAGGTGTTTTTGCGATTACGTTGATGTTATATTTCTTTAATTCATAATTAATTGAAATAACTGATTCACATAATTGAAACTGCATAACTTGAAATTATTTTTGATGCCACTTCTAGTTAACTCTCTGTGCTGAATATCAAAATTAATTTATTGATACATTGGGGGGGGGGGACTCTTTTCTATTGCAGTCTTCTTAATAGTGAGTAATTCTGCTTGTAGTTATTCTCTCGTATAAGCTTCGAAATCCACTAATCCGAAATTCAGCTTTGTAATAGTAAATAAATAAGCCATTACATCAACTTAATTAATTCTATATCATTTATAAAAATTAACATCAATGTACAATTAATTAAATGTTTAAAAAACAATTCTATTTCAATCGCTATATAATTTTTAAAGTGTAACAGATTTTTTGAGGCGAATAAATTATTGTTCAGAAATTAAAATTCTTTTAAAAGAAAATCTTGTAGGGAAGTAAATCATGAACTTCAACTAAACTGGAAAACACCGAAAACTTATTAGTATTCTTTGAAGCAGAAATTGTTACGGAGTTACATTTTGATGCATTGCTTAAAAGAGGCATAAATCTACTGTTTTATCTCAATAAGATTTATTTATGCTGCTCAATCGAAATATTCTCAATTCTTTTCATATTTCATTGAATTTACAACTAAGCTAATTGCAAAAATATTTATCTCTACCCAATAAACCGTAAATTGTGCAAGATAATTTATAGCACTAAAACTATCCTTTTTTTAAAATTTATTAACGTTTTCATTAATATCTTATTAATATTCAAAATGTAAAAATGAAGCAAAGAGAAAATTTGCGTAAGAATTGATTTTATTTTTGAATTTCTGAGAAGTCATTTTTTATTTATTATTGTCGTAAGATGATAGAAATGAAGAATATGATACTGCAATCCATTAAATATTAAACAATTATCAACTTTAATCTCCTACCGAATAAACCGCACATTTCACAAGAAAACTGATAACACTAAAAGTTTCCATTTTTTATTAATGCTCTCATTAATATCTCATTAACATTCTGAAAATGGAAATGAAGTGAAGAGAAATTTTGCGTAAAAATTGATTTTATTTTTTTATGCATTAAATGTCAAATAATTATCAACTTTAATTTTTATAGCTGGTTATAGAATTTTTTGAAAACATTCATAATTTCTTTACTGATTTTGAGGATGACTAGGTCTACCTCATCAGTACAAAGCTAACTTTTCTTCCAACACAAAATTTCCATTTAACTTCTGTTATCTTCTAGTATTTTTTTGACAAAGTCACAGTTACATTTTCTTATAGGGTAACTCCGGGAGAGTCGCCGCATACGGGATAGATGCCGCACCCCTTGTATTTCTTGTAATTATCGATAGATGGTCGTCAAACGCACAGTATAGGTACGCAATGAGATTATTTTAACCAGTGTATAGCGTGAGTACTATTTCGATGTTTACATGTAGAAGTACAATCCTTAATTTGACGTAAGTCCATGATTTCACTGTCCAAACTTTTAAAAACGTTATGTTTAAATACTTTTTATACACTAATTACTAAATGTATGCATGATTTCGTAGTCAAAACTAAGTGTAGCGTTTGTATAGAGTACTGTGTGTATAGTTACGCCATTCTTCTTAGCGATGGCAGGTAACTGTGATGGCCGACGCCTGCACCATGCAAAATGGATACATGCCTCACTGCTATTCCGGTATACATGCCGCAGTTTCTTTTGTACGGGATGATTAAGTGTTATTAACTTTTCCTTTTCTTTTTGCACAGACTAACCGTGTTAGGCATGTTATCAAGTTTACTAAAACCAAAGGAGAAAAAGGGCAAGATAGAAGCAAGTCAAGATGATAATAATGAAAATTTGGATTACGTGTAACGCAGGCGTTCTTTGCAAGGAATGTTTAGAAAACTACAAAAAAAAACAGGAAGTGTAATTGGCTTTGTTGTACCATGTGTTTAAATGTAGTTACATAGAGACTGTACTTTTTCGACACTTTTTCCCCAGATTGTTGTCGAAAAAACAGGTCTCTTAACACATTCTGGACCATAGGTGCATATAAGCACCTTCATAAAGAGCTTACAAAATTTGTTTTTGGCACCAGTAAAAAAGAAATGTAATATTTGGTTTGTTTAATTAGAGCATTTTCGTGATTATTTAAGTAAAGGTAACTTTTTTTTTAAAAGTGGTACCAACTGAATAAAATTTGTGTGAAAGCCACCGGTCCCGAAACGGTTAACATATAAATTATGTAAACACAATTTTACTTTTTTTCTTTTCCCTTTCAAATACATTGTTTGTTACGTTGTTGCTGAAATGACAATTAAAATTTAATGTAAAAAAAATAAGTCGATAATTTTAATAGTGAAAGTAGGCAACAATTATTAATTTGAATCTACTAATACGTTTCATTGTACTCATTTAGTTTCATTTTGTTATTACATCGTTGATTATAGTCCATATTTTTTTTATATTTTTATTTATAATTTCATTCTGTTCTTATTTTACAAGCGCGGCATAACTACCGCACACGTGCGGCGTCTCAGCCTGAATGTACGGGGACGCGCCGCAATGTAAGGTTTTAGAAAAAAAATGTTAAAAAATATTAATAATTTGTTTCGAAATTTTTTGTCGCAGTACACGTGTTGTATATTTAACATTTAATATCACAGCATGATTTTTTTTTTTTTTTTTATGTCCGCCATGGGACTTTATACACAAATTTAAAAAAATGTGCGGCATAAATCCTGGAATTACTCTATACGTAAATATACATAATTATTAATTAATTTTACATGTAATAATAACTGGGACCCATGTTGGCTATCTGTGCCTCTAACCAAAACTTTTTACTTTCATATAAAATAAAATGTAATTAATTCATCTACGGCACAGAATGACTTTCTTATTATATGAATTTCATCTAATTAAAAAATGGTCATTATACATGCCTATTTATCTTTTATAAAGATCTTTGTAAATTATATCAAAGATTCTACTCAAGGAGTATTCGAAACATTTTTGCAGTTTCAAACTAAAAATGTTCTATTAAAGTTAAGTCTGCAGCTTTTACTGAGTACGTGAAAAGCGTCTTAAAAGTTTAGCCATATATGCATTGCTTGCTTTATAATTTACACCCACGTCTTCAGTCAGTCATATCTGATAATTATAAACAGTGAAGTTCCATAGCAATAAATAAAGATTGTCTCATTTGAGCCGTTAAATGTCAAATCGATGTGTAATGTTAGAAATTTCCAAAGGAAGAATCGAGATTTTTAGAATACAGATAATTTCGATTGAGTTTCGATGCAGCCAAATTTTCGGCAACATTTTTGCCTAAATCTAATTTCTAACGAAAACAAAACCGGACTTTCGGTTGATCTCTAACCTTAATATATTTATCAGTTAACTGTTTTTAGGTGCGTTCGTAATTATATAAATACGTAGCACCTACGGTCGTCGTTCAGTCCGTCTGTTTGTCCGTCCGTCTGTCGGTCCGCATATAACAGAGGAAAAACTACCCAACCGAATGGTCTGAAATTTTAAATATATGATTGTTGCATAATTCTGTCGAGCCATTTCAACTTTTATGAAAATCGGATGGATAGTTTAATTACAGGGACAGTCAAATTTTTTCTTTACATTACGGTCAACGGGAAAAATTATTGCAAGTGCATTTTAATGATGTTACAGCCTTCCGAATGGTCTGAAATTTTAAATAAATTTTATTTCATTTTAAATTATTAAGTTTTTCTTCATCAATCGTCTTGTTTCTTCTGCTAATTTCTTTGTCTGCTTCACGAGTGTTTTACCAACTAACTCCTTTGCAATTTCTTGTAGAGTATTGGTTAGTTTGTTGTTCACTACAATAAAATCTTTCACCTCTTCCAAAATTCGCATATATCTTTCAGAGCTACCATGACTCCGGCTTTTTTGATACGAGTATTTTACTACAGAAAATGTTCTTTTATTTAATTGGAACATCTGGGGGATTTAAAAGGGGAGATTTTAACATTTTCACTAAAATAACAGTGGTGTGCAAAAAGCCGGAGACTTGGCAACTCTGTTTCTATACATATTACCTATTCTTTAACATATGTATAAGGAGTAATGTACCATTTGAAAATTCAGTATGTTATGACTTCATTAAAAAAATAATCCATTTGTAATAATAAATAAATAATGCATTACATCCAATCATTTATGGAATTTAGCATCAATGCTAAAGCAATTAAATATTTAGAAAAACAATGATGTTTCAATAGCTATATAACTTTCAAAACGTAAATTATTTCTATATAATAATTGAAAATATGTAATACGCCCGACGAATGTTAAATCTGAATTTAAGTACGAGACTTTTTTATTCACACTGCTAAAAAGGTGTAAAAGCCACAGAGTGAAAAAGTATCCAGTCCAGGGTTATATCTGAATCTTTGGTTCAGCGCAACAATGCTCTGTCATCTAAGCTACTTGAAACAACACACCTAAACTGGAAGTAGTGTTGCTAAGTGTCCGGCGTAAATCCGGACTCCAAATGCTGTGGGCACCAGTATTTTTATGTAAGTTTCATCGCGTTACCTAATTGCATGATTATATGCGATTAAAGATGTAGAAATAAGCTGTAAGAAATTTGTGGCGACCAGAGCATTCGGAGCCCTGGTTTAGGCGGAAAATCTTGCAACACTACCTGGAACCTTTCACTCATATACAGCGGGTCCACGTGTAACCTGACCGACCTTTATTATCGCAACCGTTGGTCCTAGATGCATACTTCCAGTTACAAAAATGGTAAAAATTAGGTGCAGGTTTAAGATAAAAAAGTTTGAAGCGAAAAAAAAAATAGTGAAGAATTACAGAATCTAAATTTTTATACGCTCCCCCGGTCCTATAAGTTATATTTAGTAAAATTTTCCCTGTTACACTTTCAAGTAAGCCAAAAAAAGTCCCGATACTCTACGATTAAAATTGACCGAGTAATAGCTGTTTAAAGTTGGAGTATATTTTTTGCTGCATATTAGGGGTCATTCACAAATTTAGTAGAAATATATTTCGTCAGATATATTAATGAAATGGTTAAGAATAAAATTTGCATTGCAATATAAATTTGAAATCTTTAATCATTCTGACATATTACTGCAAAATGTACAATTTGTACTGAACATTATAAGAGGATAAAAATAACTGTTTTTTGTTAAATATAAGGATGAAAAACAACAGCCTCTATTCTTTAAAAAATGACACATATTTTAAAATGCTATTAGATTGCACTGTCTTTCAAATTTTGGGTTGTAGCATGTTTTCTAGCTTTTGAAAATTTATTCTTATGTATATTTTAGCACTGAATCCGAAAAGGACCTTCATTTTAAACCGTCACGTCAGGAATTTTCTCAAATCGCAAATTTCAAAGTTAAAAAGCTAAAAGTTAAAATTGATCCCCCCTCCCCTCCCAACCTCATCGGACAACCGAAGTGTTTAGTTGTTAGAAACCCAGTATAAGCCAAAAAATCTAATAAATTATTGAATTAAATAAAATTAAACTGAATAAAAAAGTCTTACATCTATTTTACAGTATTACATTTTTCGCTATTTTTTAACCTTGAAATTTACTATTTGCGAAATATCAAGACATGATGATTAAAAGTGGAGGTAATTTTTTTATTCAGCGTTAAAAAATACATAAAATTTAATTATAAAAGTTAAAAAACACAACCATCGCAGGTTTATGTTATCTAATCTAAAACTCTTTCTTAAACTTCTTGACGGTAATCTATCAGAATTTTTTTGTATTATCCTCTAATATAAGTATGTATAAGATGGTAAGATTCGAAAATCATATTAATATTGCATTGTCATCGGATTTAAGTCAGTATGTAAAATTTAACTTCGATCGGAGATTTTAAAGTAAGTTGAAGTTCGAGTACAAATTTTAAACTGGAAAGACGATCGTTGCAAGTTAAATGAAACCTTATGAAAATAACATAATTTTAGTTAAAAGAAATCATAGCCTCAAATCCTTACAAAATAAAACATATGTAATACAATTATTTTAACTAATCTGAAACTTAACTAATAAAAGTTAATCGTAATATTTGTACGATTTCTTTCAAAGCGCAGATAATTTGAAATAAGTTTAATTACTTTATACATGACCCCTGAAAGCATGGTCGAAATCATCTGTTTTGATATGCAAAAAAGTGGTATAAGTCATGCATTTCAAAGTTTTATAACTCGGTCAATTTTAATGTTAGATGAAGGGGACTTTTTTGTCGAACTTGTCACAGTAAATTTTTAGTAAATATCACTTATAAAACCGGGAGACCGTATAAAAATTTAAATTTCGTAATTTTTTAATAAATGTTTTTCTTGAGCCAAATCGCTTTAAAAATAATTCTTTACCTTATTTAAACCATTTTTGTAATTGGAAGTATGCATCTAGGACCAATAGTTGCGAAAATAAAGGTCGGTCAGGTTATACGTGGACACACTGTATGTTGGTAAGGCTACAGCAGCAGCAGAAGATTTGGATACCTTCATGGTCAACAATCCTGCAACAAATATGAGTCGAAATTAATCCAGTATCGATTAATATATCTATAATGATTGAAAGTATGAAATACGGCCATTAAGTAGTAAATCTAAACATAATTACGTGAATTTTTTATTCACGTTGGTAAAAAAGCTTAAAACAAATTAACAATGCTTATACAAAAATCTTCGTAATTAAATTCAGAGTAATTATTTCTTTACGCGACTAAATTATTGTTCAGAAATTGAAGTTCGTCTGAAAGAAAATCTTTTATGGAAGAAAAGGATGAACTTCAAAGAAACTGGAAAACAACGAAAACTTATTAGCATTCTTTGAAACCGTAATTGTTACTTAGTAACATTTTGATGTATTGCTTAAAAGAGGCATACATTTACTGTTTCATCTCCATTCTTAATAAGATTTATTTATGCAGCTGAAACAAACTATTCTCAATTCTTTTGATATTTTAATCAAGTTAAAACTGAGTTAACTGCACAAGTTTTGAAACTCTTGCGCACTAAGCAGCAAGTTTTGGAAGATAATTGAGAAATAGTAAAAATAATTCTTTTTTATTATAAACGTTTTCATTAGTATCCCACTGACATTCTGGAAACGAAAATATGCAAGAAAATGGCTTTTATTTGTCGATTTAAAAGTGAAGTCACATTTGATTGAAAATCATGAAGAATATGAGACTGCAATAGATTTAATATTAAATAAACACCAATTTTAATTTTCTGGAAAATAAAGCTGAAAAATATAATGCTAAACTAGTAATGTAATCACAATCTGAAAGAAATTGTGTTTTTAAAGTATATATTTTTTAAATCATATACCGTATTTACTCTTATATAATGGACAGTTTATTTTGAGTTACTGAAAAAACAAAACAAATTATATCTCCTACATGATGCCTTTCAGACTATTACGACGAAAGAAAATCTAGAAACTTGAGAACATTATAACTTCAGCAGACATTATAACTCACTTTTCTTTAAGCCTAAATAAATCATCATTTTGTCTGACATGTGTATTAGATTAAAATAACACAATATTAACCCTTAAATGCCTGATTTTTTAAAAATCATTGTAATAATGTTTTTCGGCTTTCATTTTTTAAATAAATCATGGGAAAAATACTTTAAAAAAATATTTTGTTTTAAGTGTGGTTTACGGCTAAAAAACTGTTTGTTACTAATCGGCAATATTGGTCTTTAATTGAAAAAATAATTTTCCTTGATAAAATTCTATACTTTTAAACACACAAGAATTTTACGAACTATAATAAGAAATAGTTTTTACTAGCTCACTGCAGAAGAAAATGGGGTATTTTGCAAACTTCCAAACAGAACAAAAAGAACAAGTAGAAACAATTGAAAAAATAAATCTATCTTTATTCTTAAACAGCACAAGTGTTGTCATCTACATGTTGAAGATCGATTTAATAATATTTTCCGAATGTATGTTATTGGCACCATTAGGCATTATAGCTTCAATATTATTCTAATATTATTTTAGAGCCTAAATTGGGTATGTTGCCGAAAAGCAACAACCGGCATTTAAGGGTTAATACTTTTATTACCAATTGGGACATATACGTCCCTGTGAACTATTTTTTTTTTTAATTCCGCTATGCACTTATACTAGTATTGTTTCGACAGAAATCCACCACAAAGAAATTTTATTGAATTCTGGTACGATTATAAAAATAGTCACCAGTCATGACTTGTATTCAAAATAATTAAAGTGTTCCACCTCGCGAAGACATTAACCTTAATTTTTCGCATGAGATAAGTTAAATTTTTCACATTTCGTTTTATTTCTACACCTTCAAGTTAATCCTGGGCAACTACTCCTTTGCAAAACTCGAATAAAATGTATCTAAATAAAAATTTATAAATGTAATTAGTATAAAGTTACATTACTTTTTAACATAAAGATCCTGAATGAACTCCAAGTTATCTAAAAGTTTTTTAATTTAAAAGAGAAAAGAAGTGAATAATTACCAAGTAAAAAATTAGGAAACTTTAAAATCACCAAATTCGTTCTAAACCGCACTTTATTGAACAAAATTTATTTATTTTCCTATATTAAGTGTAACTTTTTTCCTCGCAATTTTTTAATGAATTTTTAAAAACGTGTCATCCCTTATGTTCTAAACACAATTTTCGCAGGATATAATGTTAAAATTTCCATACAAAGAGTACAGAGTCTTAATATAAAGATACGCTGCGTAAAGAACTACCAACGTCTGCTAAATCTCTTCAAATATACGTTTCATTGAAATTTATTGCAATTGCATTTTAATTTTTTTTTCATTTTTGTAGCTAATAAAGTTAATTAAAAGCAAAAAATATCAACATTTTGTTTTATTTATGTTTCCAACGGAGGCCAAACTGTCAGAAAAATTCCTCTTCTCTGTATATTTGCTTTCTAAGTATCAATGAAATAAATATTATAAAGCAAAAGAATATCTGTGAGAAACGCGGACATCATTTTGACGTTGACAATCACCTAACGAGTTAATTTCGCTTTTATTTTAATTTTTTTAACTTAAAAAGTTCGCAAAATTTTAATTTTTACACCATAGAATTGGAAAAAAAATCTTTTAAATACAAGTTGTTTTATAGTCCAGTCAAATTGTCATAAATGGATGCAAAGATTCTACTAGAATATTTTATGCTTTTAAAGTGTTTATGGGGATGCTAATAACAGGACTTTATTGTTTTCCAACAAAATATCTCGAGGTTAATCTTTGCAGAGCCAAAAATCCACGAAATTTTCGGACTTTTTTCGGTTTTTTTCATATGACTTGAAAATTATAAAATTTTGTGTACCATACTTAGTTACAAAAAGAAAGAACATTAAAATCTCTACAAATTTAATACTAAAAATATTTTTCTAAACCCATTAGTAAGCGCGCTACGGCTTTCTGAAAAATAAACTTTTTTCTAACTTTGTGGAAAATCGCAAAAACTAACATTTGCCACCATTTTTTATTCATTTTATCCTCTTTAATGTAACTTGTTTACATTACAGGTATTTGCATGATAGCAATGACGATTAATTAGAACGGTAACATTGTAAAAGAAATTAGCAGCACTGTAATATATATATATATATATATATATATTTTTTTTTTGTATTTAGAACTTGAGAGGAGAACTTTAATAGTAGGTATTTACATGAATGTAAGTAAGAGTTACGGTAAAAGATTTACAGTAACATTTTTAATGTATTTAGTAACTTCTGGAGCGCTGGCGGGTTGATGGGTTTGGTCCGTCAATCTCAGCTTGAAGAGCAAACATGCTGGTTGCTTGTTTTTCAACAGCTTTGATCTTCTTTGAGCATGTTGCGACATCATCAACCTGGTTGTCAAAGTCATCGTCGTTTCTGGTTTGGTCGATGGTTTCCCAGGCATCAGTTTCATCCTCCCCTTCTGTTGTGTAAATAATGTTGTCCAAATTTTAGCAGTTGACTCTGTTACAGTTTTTGAAAATTGCCGAGTATTTGAGTCCTGATTTTTGGCAAGAACATGCCTTGCTGCACACTTTTATACAGCTACATGGGACAACATACAGCAAGGATTCAGGTGCTGGGTTTTGCCACATTTAAACTGGCTGATAGAGACCGTCAGACCTGCAAACCCAGGTCGAAATTCATGATGGTGTTTGTTTGCTAGACAAGCATTAAATACTGTATCCCAGTAAAGTTAACTAGTATAAAATTCCATAACACATTTGCTGGTTCCACCATAATTCCCAGCAAGTCATGGTGTGTATTGGAACACTTTACTGCTTGGCCAGCATACATATTCCAGCTTGTGGTGCTTGAATATGTTGCTGGCCTAGCAACAATCAAGACCACCACTTGCTTGTTATTTCTGCTTTCTTGCAGTAATTCACCAGCAACAGAAACATTTTTTTGTTGCTAGTCTATCATTACATTTCTACCATCAGTTGCTTTTAATTTTCTAGCATCACGTGCTTTTAATTTTTGCTATGCTGGCATTACATTTCTAGCATCACTTGCTTTTAATTTTTGCTATTCTAGCATTATTTTTCTAGCATAACTTGCTTTTATTTTTTGCTATTCTCCCGGTTAGAAAAAAAATGATGCTGGTGGCGCCATCTTTGGAGAATTTCTGAAGTACCTACAGCTTTTAGAAGGGGAACTTAGGTCGGCTTTTCTTTTCCTCTGAGACACTGTAAACTGAAATGTCTGAAATTCAGACACTTAAGTGTCTGAAACGTAGTGTTCAATTTTCAGACGTTTTAAAATGTCTGAAAATTTTCAGACACTTCTTGCGTCTGAATTTCAAACACATAAGTGACTGAAACTGGAGTGTTCGATTTTCAGACGTTTTAAAGTGTCTTAAAATTTTAGACACTTCTTGCGTCTGAATTTCAGACATTTCAAGTGTCTTAATTGCGGCCATCTTTGAGCCCCTTTTTTGCCAATATGAAGCCATATTTGACCAAATTGAATCATTTTTTATAAATGAGAATAATTTGTTACCATAAAGCAGAGCTAATTACAGCGTGGTAAAACTAGGATGCTTCTCTGCCCCCTGATTTTAGGGTACCCAAATTGGGTACAAAATTTTTATAAAGCTGATATTCTATATCAGTTTTGACTTTATTATGATCGTAATCAGTATTTTGTAGTTTTAGAATAGGATAATATATAAAAATATATTTACCTAAATATGTATTTACGCGATTTCATATATGCCCTACGGCATCAAAAATGTTTATTAAATTAATTCCAGTCCAAAGACCTAGTACGTATTCGCCCCCCCCCCCTCTACCAACACCACCGCCACCTTCATATATTGCTACAAAAAAAAAAAAAAAAAAAAAAAAAAAAAAAAAAAAAAAAAGACTGCTCGATGCCATCAAATACATATTTGGATAAATATATCCTTTTCTTTAACCTAATCATATTCTAAAAGTACAAAATATTTATTAAAATAAGTATAAGATCAAAACAAATTTAAAATATCAGCTTTATGGAAATTTCATACCAAATTTGTGGCCCCGTAAAGCTAACGTCCCATAGAAAAAGCCCAGTTTGTCCATGCTGCAATCAGCTCTGCTTTATGGTAACAAATTATTCCCATTTATAAAAAATGATTCACTTCTTCGGAAAGAATTCCATCCCTGCTTTGTTGCACAATTTTTTTATATTTAAATTAGATATTCCCAGTCAATTAGTTTAAGCATTTTTTGGATTTTTATTTCTGTGTTAAATAAAATCTAGCACTAGATTTCACAAAATTATCAGCATATGAGATCTGAACATTAAAAAAAATTTGAGCACGAAACACTTACTTTTCTTTATCCCCCTTCGTTTTTATTATTATACTATTTATCATTACCAAAAAATGCTTAAACATTTGACAACCGCACATCGGCGCCTGAGACGAGCAGTAGTTATAAGATTCTGAATGTACTTCATGTTTATTTGACTCTTTTCAAACGATAAATAATATAGTAAATATCAATGGACACAGAAATCCTTCATTATGATTTGAGTACCCTTCATTTATGCTCCCACGTTGCTTGCGATCACACAAGCAGTATCAGTCGCAAAAGCGATTTCTTATCCACATGATTGGAACAGTCGTCGAAAAAAAAAATAAACACCTCCTACTAACTCTGCAACAAGAAGACAACAATAATAGAAGAAAGTTACTGGTACCAATCGCCTGGAAATAAAGTCTACTTTTAAATGATGTATTTAAAATTTGCATAGGGGCCATCTACAAATCAAAATTAGACCAAACTTTGTTTTTTTTTTCCAATGGATGCACCCAATTTTGACATTATATTTTAAATCTTCGGTTCAAACTATGCCTAGAAACGAAATTTCTAGTCATTTGAATGATAAGTTTTTGAATTATAAGCATTCAAAATTTAGAGCTTCTAATGTTAAATTGCATTTTCATATTTTTATTAATATCTCCTGAAATTATAATCCTAATATGATAATTTTGTATGTGGTTATAATACTAAAAAACCTAAACATATATAAAAAACATTGAATTCGTAAAATTGCATACCAAATTTGGGGCCACAAAAATCGATGGGAAGGTGAGGGGGCAGGGCCGCGGATTAGTTTCCATGTTTTAATAAGATCCTGCCTCTAGAAGAAACACTACCCCGCTTTATATTTTTCTAAATAGAGCTGTCCGCTATTCGGGAGTGACCGGTTATAGAAGTTTTACTGTATGCTTCAGTAATAACGGACATTCTCGAATAGCAGACACCTATATAGCGATCACTTTTTTCAATCCACAACATTTGTGGATTGAAAAGCAGATTAATAATATATTGAAGCATATTTTGTGTAATTTGTACTCGGTATGCTGGGTATTTGTACACTCTGAACTTTTTTTACATATGAAAATAAAACCTATAAATAGCGGGCAAATTCTAAGGTCCTAGGGTGTCTGCTATTGAGATGTTTTATTTAATATATACAGTTATAAATATATTCTAAAAAAGTTAGATTTTTTTTTTTTTTTGGACAGTATAGGAAATGTGGTTCTAATAAGTTCCAGTACCAGTGGCTTACATTCATTAGCCCCCCCTTCCCCCTACTACATATACAGCAACAAAAATTTAAACACATTGATGACTTAATATATATATATATATATATATATATGAACATGCAAATATATGTTTGGATAAATATATCCTTTGTCATTAACTTCATCCTAATCTAAAAGTATGCAATATGATATATAATAAGTACAATAAATTGCTTTGCGCAAATGGATGCATTCTCCGATGATAATAAAAAATAATCCTATAAAATATCAGAATAATTTTGACGTTGAAAGTTGTCAGAAAATTTCTGTGTCTTAAAATTTAAATATGCTATACAGATGAAACACAGGAAATACATATAAATGTAGTTATTTTACTTTGAACAAGTTTACATAGTCTAAAAAAAATTCTTTCATCGTGCAATTAAATACTGTAGAAATTTCGAACTTTTTAATAAAGCGTTACAAAGGAACAATTTAAAATGTATTTATAAAACATTAAAATTTTCACGATAACTCCGATTCTGATGCTTTTATAATTATTTTTCAAGTTTTATGCCCACCACTTGAAGCAAACATGTTCATAGCATTTCCTATACATAAATTTAATTTTGTTACATGAAAACATTAATTTCGAAAATGTAAAAGAATTAAATGATCTGTCATTAAACATAAAAATTCATATACGAAATCATGTTAATATTATCTGTAACTAGAAATTACAACGGAAGGGTTTATTAATAACAATATCATTTAATAACTTGATCTTTTTAATTATATTTTGCCATGTAGGCAATTTCTTTTACATATAGTATATGGTAATCACCAGAGCTACTAAGCTATCTTTAACAAGTTAAACATATATATTTTTTTAATAACAAGCAAGAGAAATAACATCTAATTTCAAAACTTATTTTGCATTAAAAATACATATTTAATTGTTATTTCTGTATCTTTTATAAAAATGAACAAACGTTGAAAAAAAATCCCCCCAATTTTATGTGAAAAATGCAGTAAAATATGAAAATAAAGTCTTTTTTCCGTTCTAAATCTGTAATTTCTTTTAATAATCAATAAATCAATATTAATAAATTTTTCAATGTCTGAAGTTGTACAAAACTTAAATATAATTTTAAGCAATTAAACAAAGTAAATAATGATTTATTTCCTTACTTATTTTATTGTAAATCATTATATAGCTATTATAGAAAAATATTTCCTTCTATATATAAAAAAAAGTTTTGATTTGGAAATGGACCAATGAACATCTGCGTAGATATTCCGGGTAGATCCACATCCAATCTGAATGCTTAAGCATGGCCTTTCATTGTTAATATTAAAAAAAAACTGTTGCATACAAAAATATGAAAATCGGTGGTATTATAGAGAAATGTTTGATAAACACGCTGATGCAGACAGTTTTCAAATCGAAGAATTATTTAAAGAGATATTTAATGCTAAAGTTGGGCAAAATCTTTCCATTAAAAAAGTTTTATTGGAGCAAAAACTATACATGAGAATTTAATCATTTTTAGATCATTTTATACGTTATAAGTTCCCGGTGTGGGGATTGCATTTATTTTTCTTATTTGACTCATTTTTTGAGGTTTTATTTCAATTTTAAATTCAAATTTTCAGCATTTCGAGAGATATTTTTTACAAATTTAAAAAAATGTTATTAATTTAAACTGTTGCCAATTTGTATTAACAGCGAAAACAATAATGTTTACTTCAAATTAAAAATTTATTTTACACGTGACTATTATAAACAGAAAATATAAAAAGCAGGAACTCATTGAGAATTACGTCATAAAACTATAATTACACGTGGATTTTAAAAGAGATAAAATATTGTAAAATAATAAATTCATAAACATGCGTTAGAAGCCTTAAATAGGAGAATTTACGTCATATTTACGTCACATTACATACGTACACTCCCATTGAAATCCAATAGCGTTTACTCGCTAGCAAAAAATCAACAAATTGAGATATTGGAATGCAGCAAAAATTAATATTAGCTTATGAATAGAGCTTAATTGAACTATTTGCTTTATTTTTAAGCACAAACACTAACTATTTACAATATTCGTAACACTATATCTGTACCTTGGAACAAAAAGGGCCAATGTCCATTTTTCTCAAATGGCAGGAAACCCAATTTAAGTTTGAGGAATTTTAAGAATATTGCTACAATCTCTGTACTATTATTTTTCAAAGTTGTGCCTTTCAATTCAGTAATGTTTCTCTCACTACAATCTAATGTTACATTGATTTAATTTTTTGTTTACATTTTAAATTGGTCATTTGTACATTAACAGTAAGTAACATTGGCCTCGACAAAATATTTTGTTTTCAATGATCTAATATTGGGAGGGCTTTCGGCCTTTGGCACAGATGTCATATACGCCGCGTATTGGCGCCATTTTTTCCGTTGCTAATTTGGCGAAAACATCCACAGAATAAACAACATTATCCGGGTTACCATATAAAACAAAATAACGACACTTTGGTGCCAGTTAAGTACCCGTTGCGTATGTGACATTGGCGTCATAAAAAATTCGCGCCAATATATGACATCTGTGACCGGCCTTTTAACAATTACTTGATATTGCATCATGAATTCATTCGTACATTTAACTCAAATTTCTCAATTTTGGACATTGGCCCTTCTTGTTCCAAGGCACAGATATATACAATTGGTACTTATTAGTTATCCTGTCGACCAAATTACTGTCGCCAAATTCATATATATTAAAGAAGCAAGGGATTTTCCCGATTATGAATGATATCGTAAACGACTGGGAATATTTTCACGAGACTTGCCCCCTATACTAAATTGAGCACGAGAAAAAGACCTAGCTGGATTCCAAATGCAAGAAAATTCGTTTTTACAGGGTAAAACAAACTCAGCGCTGAAAATGTTTTTTATTATAAATGGAAAAATACTCAAATGATTTACACGAAACGTTTTGACTATACTAATTCGAGCACGAGAAATCCATCTAGCTAGGTTTCGAATTCGGGAAAGGTGATTGTGATCTATTAAAACAAACTCAGCACTAAGAATGCTGCTATAAATCGAAAACGACTCTAACGATTTTCACAAAAATTGATGACTATACTAATTTGAGCACAAGAAATCGATCTAGCTAGGTCACTAATTCGAGAAAACTCGTTTTCTGTGTTTAAAACTCGACGTGGTCATTACTCGAAAAAATGGTATCAATCGGAAAAATTTCCGACTATTTTTATGAAATATGATTTATTTGATTATGAGAAAAATATCTAACTAAGTCTTGATATCAGGAAAAATTAATGCCACAGATGTCATATACCCATATTGGCGCTATTTTTTTCTGACGCCAATGTTATATACGCAACGGGTACTTAACTGGCGCCAAAGTGTTGTTATTTTGCTTGATATGTTAATCCGGATGTTATTGTTTATGCTGTTGATGTTTTCGCCAAATTGGCGTCGGAAAAAATCGCGCCAAGTGTCGCGCTAAATGTCACATTCACTTGACAACATGTGTTTACGTCATCAAGTTATTTTTATTTCGACATTTTATTTATAGTTTTATTAATGTTATACTAATTTATTTGTTCTTTTGTTATTTAAAATAAAAATTATGTCAATTTGTATAATTTGGCGAGTGGATTGGCGATTTATATAATTTGGAGAAATTGGTCGACGGGATAACTAACAAGTACCATATAATTTTACACATACATGTTGGCGGCGAAGTGAAAATTTCAGAGGAGAGGAAATTTGTATGATAAGATTATGGCACGATGTCATATATATATTATATATGCCCCATATTGGCGCGCTTTTTTTCTGACGCCAATGTCATGTACGCAACAGGTACGTAACTGGCGCCAAATTGTCGTTATTTTGCTTGATATGGTAACCCAGATGTTGTTTATGCTGTTGATGTTGTCGCCAAATTGGCATCGGAAATATGCGCCACTATGGGGCGTATATGACATCTGTGCCAAGATTATTTACTGTAATTACAAATTAGCGACTTTATTACAAAGATAAGGGGAAAAAATCCAAATAACTTTAATAAATTTGTTACTTTTTAAATTTAACATATTTTTTAATTTTACAATACTTTTAATTTCAAATTTCATATTCATTTATAATTCTGGTACAGATGTCATATTCGCCCCATATTGGCGCGATTGTTTTCTGTCGCCAATATCATATAGGCAACATGTACTTAACTTGCGCCAAAGTGTCGTTATTCTGCTTGATGTGGTAACCCCGATTATGTTGTTGATGCTGTTGATGTTTTCGCCAAATTGGCAACCGAAAAAAATCCCGCCAATATGGGGCGAATATGACATCTGGGCACAGATGTCATATTCGCCCCATATTGGCGCGATTTTTTTTCTGACGCCAATATCACATAGGAAACGGGTACTTAACTTGCGCCAAAGGGTCGTTATTTTGCTTGATGTGGTAACCCGGATTATGTTGTTTATGCTGTTGATGTTTTCGCCAAATTGGCAACCGAAAAAAATCGCGCCAGTATGGGGTGAATATGACATTTGTGCCGACATCTGTACCATAATTTTATTTAATTATGAATTTATTTAAATTGTAATAGAATATTACTTATTACAACTTCTTCAACAGAATAATATTAGAACATTTATGTTATACTCATACCGTAATCCTAACGGGCGTATTCATGATGTAAATAAAGTAAAGACGTTGCCACTAAAATTTTGGAAAACTTTTTCTTGAATTTAAAGATATTATTAATATTCATTTATTTAAGATATTTTAAGCTGAGATTCCACAACTACGCAATTTAGTGCGCTGCATCATTGAGAAAGAATGCAACTAAACATTCCTTTCTCATAAAGGTTTCGTTTTGGCATTTTCTTTATTGGTGGTGTGGCAGCCGCAGAAAGGCAAGGGAGAAAATTCTTCGTTCGGAATGGCAGCTGGCCAGAGCCGTTGTCATAGCAGCGCAGACGAAAATGTTTACATTGCGTTTTTGTGTGTTCGAATACGATGAGTGTCAGAATCGACGTTTATCAATGTTCTACGAATAAAGGTAGTAAAGTGTTTTTAAGTGAGTGATTATATTATACGAGCGACTCACCACAATGGTGACCATGGACTGTTCTTATATAGAGCATCAGCCTTCCTAGATGAGTTGGAATGTTATCCGATCATCTTCATCTTTCAAAGAATACATCGTTCTACAGCGGCTCGATGGAAAGCAGATAAGTTCTTCTGAGTCATTTTCCTGATATTTTTTCTGTTATTTTATTAGAAAAATTTAACTCGCGAATTTATTTTGGTTTGATTGTACTATTTTATATATTTATTACCATAAATCATGTCTAGTGTCGATGCTGTTCAAATTCCATTATATAACAGATCAGATCCTGCGCTATGGTTTGTGATGTGCGAAAGCACATTTGCTTTAGCTACCCCCAAAGCAATATCAGAATCTGTTACAAAATATAATTATATAGTTTCGCATCTTCCACCCGATGTTGCATCAATCATTCGTGATATTTTAATGCAACCAGATGCTACTGACCCTTATGGTGTCTTAAAAAAGGAATTAATTGCGCGCTCAGGTGAATCATCCCAGCAAGAGATACGACAGCTCTTGTCTGGAGAAGAACTAGGAAATCGGAAACCTTCAGATTTATTACGTAGTATGAAACGTCGCGCGGAATCCCTAAATGTTCCAGACAATTTAATGTTAGAATTGTTTTTGCAACGATTACCAAATTCTGTTCAGACAATTTTAGCGGCTGTTTCTGAATTAACCCTTGATAAAGCAGCGGAAATTTCAGATCGTATTTCAGAAGTTACCCCTTCCCCAGCTTCTGCAATTGCCGTGTCCTGCTCGAATGAACAGGCGATAGAGGGTAAATTATTGAAAGAAATCGAAAAATTAAATAAGCGCATCGATCAGCTTGCTGTTTCACGTGGTCGGTCCCCATACCGCAGAAACTGGAGTAAACCTCGAGGGCGAAGTAATAGTGATAATCGGGATTCAAGTATCTGTTGGTATCATAGACGATTTGGAAAAAAATGTAGGGAAGAAAAATGCATAAAGCCGTGTTCTTGGGCGGGAAACGAAACCAGCAAAGAGTAGAGGCGACTTATTCTTTGCCTCAACAGTCACGTCGCCTGTTCATTAGAGACCGGACTACAAATGTTTCTTTTCTGGTCGACACCGGTTCGGACGTGTCAATCCTTCCTGCCAACAATGTACAAAAACGGAATCCACCCGTACAAACGCTTTTGGCTGCTAATTCTTCCCCTATAAATGTTTATGGTCAAAAAAACCTTTCTCTAGATTTTAAGTTAAGACGAAAATTTAATTGGACTTTTCTAGTGGCAAATGTTAGTACACCAATTTTGGGAGCAGATTTTCTCCATAATTTCGAATTGGTTCCAGATCTCCGCCACAAATGTCTAAGAGATTTAAAAACAAAATTTGAAACAACAGGTCACATGAAATGTGCATTAATTCATTCAGTAAAAACAATCAATATTGATAATATATATAATGAACTTCTTAAACAATTCCCATCTATTACAAAATTACCAGATCCCAATCAGCCTGTCAAACACAACACAATGCATTTTATTTCAACAAAAGGACCTCCAGTTGTGGCAAAACCCCGCAGGTTGGCTCCGGATCGCCTGAAAATTGCTAAAACAGAATTTCAAAATATCATACAACTCGGACATTTAAGACCTTCACGTAGCAACTATGCATCACCTTTGCACATGGTTCCAAAAAAGGGAACTTTGGAATGGAGACCTGTAGGTGATTATCGTGCCTTGAATGCGCAAACCAAAAAAGACAGATACCCGATACCATGTATAGCTGATTTTACTGCTAATTTACGTGACACTAAAATTTTTAGTCGACTTGACCTCATCAAAGCATATCATCAAATACCAATCAATCCTGATGATATTCCCAAAACAGCGATATGCACACCTTTTGGATTGTTCGAAAGCACACGCATGCAATTTGGCTTATGCAATGCGTCTGCAACATTGCAGAGATTCATAGATGAGGTAATACGTGATTTACCAGGCGTCTATGCTTTCGTCGATGATATACTCATAGCCTCTAAAAATGCCGAGGAGCATTATCATCATTTAAAAGCACTAGTTTCCAAATTAGCAGAATATGGTTTGTGCATAAATGTATCCAAGTGCACATTTGGTAAACCTACCATTGATTTCTTAGGATTTCGAATATCTGAACATGGTATTCAACCACTTCCAGATAAAGTTAAATGCATAATCGATTTTCCGCAGCCCACAACCTTATCTCAACTTCGAAGATTTTTGGGTATGTTTAATTTTTATAGGTCTTTCATATATCAAGCTGCACACATACTTGCGCCTTTAGTGAAATTGTTAGAAGGCCATACAAACAAAAAGAAATCTCGTTCCCGTGTTCCTAAAACAGAACCCCTTAATTGGAACGAAGATGCTGAAAAAGCTTTCGTAGCTGCCAAAAATGCAATATCTCAGGCTGCTCTTTTACGGCACCCTATTCCAGGCGCTCAGTTGAGTATATGGGTTGACGCCTCAGATGTCGCGATCGGCGGCACCCTTATGCAGTTTTATCAGGAACGTTATGAACCTTTAGCATTTTTTTTCCATGAAATTAAACAACAGTCAGCGGAATTGGTCAACATATGACCGGGAATTATTTTCTATTTATTCGGCAATAAAAAAATTTCGGCACATGCTAGAGGGGAGAATTTTTCAAATTTATACTGATCAAAAACCGCTAATTTATGCATTTAAGCAAAATCCCCATAAATGTTCGCCGCGGCAATCACGCCATTTAGATTACATTTCCCAATATTCCACTGACATTAGACATGTACCAGGTTCCGAAAACATTGTTGCAGATTGCCTCTCAAGAATTGAAATTGATTCTATTTCAAAATCTCCAATCTTAAATTTTGAGGAATTCGCAAAAGCTCAGGAAAATGATTCAGAGCTACAGAACCTGCATAATAGTACATTGCTCAAATTGGAATTGAAACCTTGCCTCATTTCTGATTGTAGCCTACTATGTGATACTTCAACAGGTACGCCTCGACCCTTAGTTCCTAGTTTCTTTCGTCGGCTGATATATGAACATTTGCACAACCTAGCCCATCCAGGCATAGCAGCTACCACAAAACTAATTTGTTCCAGATACGTATGGCCAAATATGAAACGAGACATCAAAAACTGGGTTCGTGGCTGTGAGAAGTGTCAAAGATCAAAAATACAGAGGCACACCAAAGCACCTCTTGGCACGTTCTCTCTTCCTGATGCACGTTTTTCCCAAATACATATAGATATCGTAGGTCCCTTGCCTCCATCTGACGGTTTCAGCTATCTTTTAACGATGATTGACCGATTTAGCAGATGGCCAGAAGCCGTACCTATATCTGATACACAAGCTAAAACAATTTGTAGTGCCATATTAAAGCATTGGATATCAAGATTTGGTTGCCCTTCGCTCATAACCACGGATCAAGGCCCACAAATGCGATCAGCAATATTTGATGAATTTACGAAAATGATGGGAACACAGAAGATCCGCACAACGGCATATCATCCGATATCGAATGGCATTATCGAAAGATTTCATCGACATTTAAAGTCATCCATCAAAGCTCACGAAACCAGTAGGTGGACTGAAATATTACCGATAGTTTTACTAGGCATTCGCACAGCAGTGAAGGAAGATATACAAGCTTCTTGCGCTGAGCTTGTCTACGGCACTACGTTGAGATTGCCCTGTGATATGCTGGATGAATACAAGATCCGACCTTTCAACGATAACTTCGTCACGCAACTACGAAACACCATGCGGCAGTTAAGTCCAGTTGCTACATCATCTCACTGCCAAGAGAAGTTCTATATACACCCTTCCTTGACATCTTGTTCACACATCTTTCTAAGAGTGGATCATGTACAATCTCCATTGTGTCAACCATATACTGGTCCTCACAAAGTCCTAAGTAGAACTGGGAAAACTATAACAATCGAGCTTAATGGTCGTAAGTCTACGGTATCAATAGATCGAGTGAAGCCAGCTCATTTGATTTCTACTTCAGACTTGTCCACGAAAACTGTTCCAGAGAACTCTAAATTAAAACTCTCTCTTAAAGCGGACAGTAACCCTGACCAAACAAAAACTGTCACACGTTCGGGCAGACATGTCCATTTTCCTAAAAAACTGGCATCTTATATTACTTACTGAAATTGTTGATAAATTGTTCATTTTGCATACTACACATTATGCCTATATTTTGTTATATATTGCAATTTTATTTCATGTAAATATCCTTGTAATTTTTCTCCACAAGCGTGGATTCTGACACAGATAGTCAAAAAAAAAAAAAAAGTATACACTTGTATATCGTTTCTTCGGTACCCTACGTCACTGGGGAGATACTCTGTGGCAGCCGCAGAAAGGCAAGGGAGAAAATTCTTCGTTCGGAATGGCAGCTGGCCAGAGCCGTTGTCATAGCAGCGCAGACGAAAATGTTTACATTGCGTTTTTGTGTGTTCGAATACGATGAGTGTCAGAATCGACGTTTATCAATGTTCTACGAATAAAGGTAGTAAAGTGTTTTTAAGTGAGTGATTATATTATACGAGCAACTCACCACAGTGGTATTATTTTTTTTGTTTGTTTTTGAGTTGTTAAAGATAAGTATATTTTGTCAAAATATATGAAAGGAATTTATTAGTTCGTATGTTTTATTATCTTTTCTTTTCTTAATTGCTTTTTTTTATTGTATTTGAAATTTATTGCCGGATATCCCCTTTGTCTCAAAATGAATGAATCAACAATTGAAAAAAAAAAGAGATTAAGAAATGAAGCCCAAAGGATATGGAGGGCTAAACAAAGTGAAGAATATAAAGAAAAAATACGTGCTGCCAGAAGGGTAAAGAAGATATCTCAGAATAATTTTGAAAAGATATTGTCTCAAGATAAGGTTAGATGGGTGCATGATAGCGCTCGCAAGAAGAACATGCCTTTCAATGAATTAATTTCAAATCCATTTCAAGTTGCAAATTATTCCGGATTATATAACACTGTGAAAATGGAAATTTGTAATCAATTAGAATGTACAAATAATATTTTTTGTGATGCAGGTCATTCAGGAATATTAAAAAATATTGGGGAAGTGGGGACTTCTAATCATTTTGAAAGTACAAATACAATTTTTGGGGATGTGGATTCTTCTGGAATATTATGTAACACTACAAAAGAATTAGAAGAAACAAGATATAAAGATATGAAAGTTAGGACTCAAAGTGTACCTTCTGAAGAAGCAACAGCATCAAACAGACTTCTTGTTTTGGCTTCTTCAAGATGTGCCACAGAACCTACAGAGGAAGGAAATACGAATCTACATTTTCTTGTAGCAAATCAATCTGAAGACAGAACAATATTATGCAACACTATAAAACAATTACAAAAAACAAGACATACAGGTATGAAAGTTACAGCTCTAAGTGAACCTTCTGAAGAGGCAAAGGCTCGACTAGCTGCAAATAGGAAAAAAGTAAGAGCAGCAAACAGACATAATATTTTGGCCTCTGCAAGATATGCCACAGAACTTATAGAGGAAGTAACTATTTTTCCAGATTTTATTGAAGAGGTTCATTCTGAGGAGACAATGAATCAATCAGCTGAAGACAAAACAATATTGTGTAACACAACAAAAGAATTAAAACAAAGAAGATGTAATGGTATGAAAGTAACGGCTGAAAGTGAACCTTCTAAAGAGGCAAAGGCTCGACTAGCTGCAAATAGGGAAAAAGCGAGAGCAGCAAACTGACTTCATGTTTTAGCTTCTGCAACATGTGCCGCAAAACCTACAGAGGAAGGAAATATTTTCCAAAATTTTATTGAAGCTGTTCATTCTGAAGAGACTATGGCTGAAGTAACAACACAAGATGAAAATATGAATCTACATTTTCTCGCAGCAATGGAATCCGAAGAGCAAATGGATGTTCTGGAAGGGAAAAAAACAAAGACAAAACACATATTCTCTAAAAAAATAAAAGAATTTGCTGCAGATATTGATCTTAACACACATGTACAAAAACATTGTTTAAATGAATACAATATTGAATGTATTCACTGCGGAGCTCTTTCTTTTAAAGAACAGAAGGGAAGAACTGTCAACTCTTGCTGTCACGGTGGTGTTATTGACATACCTCTTCTTTCTGAGTACCCAATTGAATTGAAAGACTTGCTTACATCGAATAAACCAGAAGCAAAACATTTCAGATCAAGCATTAGAGCTTACAACTCTTCATTTGCTTTTGCTACGTTTGCACCTAATATCGAAGATGCGCAAGGAAGAGGTCCTCCCCTTATTAAAATTCAAGGTCAAGTTTATCATTATGCATCTACTTCTCTTGAAAACTTTAGAGGAAATGTACTACGGAATGGACAGATTTATATTTATGATGATGAAGAAAAGGCAGCAAATTTGCGCATGAATTCTGAATATCCAGAAATTAATCTTAAACTTGAAAAACTTCTTAGACAAATAAATCCATATGCTAAAAATTACAGAATGTTGCATGAATTAATTAGAATTAATGGACAAGAATATGTTTTAAATTTTATAACTTATAAATTTGATGACAAGCGAAGATATAACAAACCAACAACTTCAGAAGTTGCTTTCATAATTGAATCAAAAGATAACTGTATTCCATGTGTGGATCTTAAAGTTTATTCAAGACAAGAAGATGGCCGTGAGACCACTATTATCAATCAAACCTCACAACATGCAGATCCTATGACATTTCCAATTTTATTTCCGCATGGTGATCTAGGATGGACATACAACATGTTGTCAAAAAAAGGTAAGAAGATTATGCCTTTGTAGTACTTTGGTCATCGTTTAGCACTGCGGAAAAATTATTTTAATCCTTTAATTAATGCTGGAAAACTAACACAGCAGTATATCATTAACTGTTATGTCTTAGTTGATCGTCAACGCTTAGATTTCATAAAATAGAATCAGAAACAACTGCGAACAGAATGTTACCAAGGATTAGTCGATCACATAGAACGAAGTATATTAAATGAGGAAAGTACAGTGAGACTTAGAAATGCTGTTATTCTACCTGCAACGTATATTGGTTCTCCACGGAGTTTGCAACAATTGTATCAGGATTCTATGGCGATATGTCGAAAAGTTGGGAGACCTGACTTTTTTATAACGATGACATGTAATCCCAACTGGGCAGAGATAAGAAATGTTCTTAAAAATAACTTTTCTCCCGGAACTACTGTAAATGATATTCCAATGATAGTGACAGATATTTTTCAGGCCAAAGTGAAAGAACTTATTAAAGAAATTGTAGAAAGACAGGTGCTTGGAGCTATTGTTGCATACGTATATACGATTGAATTCCAGAAACGAGGCCTTCCACATACCCATATTTTAGCAGCATTGAGGACTGACTGCAAGCTACTTCGACCAGATCAGGTAGATAGATTTGTATGTGCAGAATTATCTGATGAAGACTCTTCACTACGTTACTACCAACTGAGACACATGATGCATGGTCCTCATGTAGAAGGTCTTCTTTGTTGGGATAAACAGAAAAACGAATGCTCAAAAAACTTTCCAAAAAAATTCTGTGAAGAAACTGATGAGTGGAGATGGTTTTCCAAATACAGAAGAAGAAACAATACACATAGACTTTATGCGTATCATTCCAAAGTAAATGGCAACGTTCACTACGTCGTAACAGGATGGTTGTGCCACATAACCCATACTTATTGAAGAAGTTTGAGTGTCATTTGAATGTAGAGTACTGTGCTTCAGTTATGGCAGTGAAGTATATTCATAAATACATCCACAAAGGACACGACCGTGCAAGAATAGAGATGAAGCTTGAAGACACTAATGAGGTTCAAAAATACATCGATAGTCGATATATAGGTCCCATGGAAGCAGCTTGGAGATTAAATTCGCTAACCTTGCATAAAAGAAGTCACACAGTTGTAAGACTACCAGTGCACCTTGAGAATCAGCAATATGTTACGTTTAAAGAAGGTTCGGAAGAAATAGCTGTAAATAAAGAGTGCAAAACTATGTTACTAGGTTGGTTTAACTTAAACAAAGAATGTGAATCTGCAAGAAATATACATTACTCTAACATACCTGAATTTTATTCTTGGGATACACGAAGCAAAAAGTGGGTTATAAGAAAGAATGATTCTAAAGCCATTGGGCGCATTGTTAATGTTTCACCATAGGATTCAGAAAGATTCTTCTTAAAGCTTATTTTAAACAGAGTTACTGGAGCTACATGCTTTGAAGATTTTCGCAGACATGAAGGAGTAAACTACTGCACTTATAGAGAAGCAGCAATTGCAATGGGATTAACAGAAACCAGTGAAGAAGCTATTGCTGTGTTACAAGAAGCTGCATCTATTTTAATGCCCAGAGAGTTCAGAAAATTTTTTGTATACTATGTGATAGGAGATGAACCATCTAATGCTTTGCAGCTTTGGGAAACTTTCAAGCATCATCTAACTGTTCAGAACGGTACTGAATATGAAGCCCTTTTTGAGATTCAAGGTCAACTTCATGCAGAAAATAGGTCTTGTAAGGAGTTTGGGTTGCCAGAACCAAATTCTTTCGTGAATCCTCCACAGAAGTTTTCTTTAGATTTTCACGTAAATAAATGCACAGACATTGAAGGAAAGTTTAATTTGGATCAGAGAAAGGTCTACGGAAGGATCATACGTTGTATTACTGGAGCCCGTGCCCAGTGTTTCTTCATTGATGGACCAGGTGGGACTGGGAGATCTTTTCTGTATAATGGCCTGTATCACAAACTTGTGATATTGCAAAAGAAAGTTGCATGTGTTGCATGGACTGGCATTGCATCCATTCTATTACCAGGTGGAACGACGTCTCATCGATTTTTCAATCTACCTATAAATATTAAATAAGATGGTGTTTGTTTTCTTAAAAAACGTGACATGCTTAGACTGAAAGAAGTTGATGTAATAATTTGGGATGAAGCAAGTATGATTCCAAGGAAAGCCCTGGAGATCATTGATCGTACCTCAGGAGATGTTATGAATTGTGATGCACTTTTTGGTGGAAAAACAATTATACTTGGTGGTGATTTCAGACAAGTTCTACCGGTCGTAAAGAAAGCTACCCGTGCACAAGTTATTTCTGAGTGTTTGAAATCATCCACCCTTTGGGAGCTCTTTGAAATTCACCATCTGAAGGTAACATGCGTGCAGCAACTGACACAGAGAATTTTTCAAAATGGCTACTGCAGATTGGTAATGGAGATATGAATGAGCTTGAAGTTGAACCATCATCTGCTCTATTTTGTTCCAACTTGGTACAATGGTTCTTTGAAGATGTCACAGATTTTGCTACTGATCTCCAATCAAGAATTATATTGTCACCTCAAAATGATGAAGTTAACAGAATTAATGAGAAGATTTTGGACAAGATACCTGGTAATGAGTTAATCTGTTACAGCATTGACAAAGCAACTTTGACTGGAATAGACGGAACTGACACTCGAGAAGAAGAAGCAACACTCAGATATCCTAATGAATACTTACATTCACTTACTCCTTCTGGTATGCCAACTCACAGGTTAAAATTGAAAGTGGGATGCATAGTCATGCTGATTAGAAATCTATCAGTAGCCGATGGGTTATGTAATGGAACACGTTTGCTTGTTCTACGTATTCGTTGTAGGGTTTTAACAGCAAAAATTATTACTGGTGATCAAAGTGGAACTGTAGTAAATATTCCAAGATTTCAACTAGATACATCAGGAGGTCATGCACAGTTGCCATTCGTGTTGTACCGCAGACAGTTTCCTGTTAGACTTGCTTACGCATTGACAGTTAACAAATCACAGGGACAGACATTTCAAAGAGTGGGAGTTTACATTGAACGCCCAATTTTTGCAATGGCCAGTTGTATGTTGCATTGTCAAGATGTGTATCTGCTAATAATATCAAGATTTTCATTAAAGATGGTCAGAAGTTGGAGAACATTGTTTACAAGGAAGTATTGTAGGAATGCAATAAAAGATGTATGATGCTTTGTCAAGATGTGTATCAGCTAAAAATATGAACATTGTTTGCAACAAAGTATTGTACAAATCCAGTACTATTCAAGATATTGAAATCTAATCATAAAGAAAAATATTTGAAACTTATTTTGGAAATAAATTTGTTTTATTTCAATTTTTTTATATTTTCCTTTCACAAATAATTGAGGTGATAGGCTGGATTCGTGTTTGGTGATGGATGAAGCTGATTTTTATAATAAATTTAGGTTTCATTTAAATTACAACAACATTTACGAAGTGGAATCTAAAAATTGAACGCATAGAAAATAAGGGATCGCGATGCAATCCAGAATGGAAACGATTACGTTCTGGGGTTGGCTAGGGCGCGATTACGCGGGGGTGGGTGAGCGTAGCGAGCAGGGGGGCCGAGCCCCCCTAGTTTAATAAAATTAACTATTAAAAAAATGGCATTATATTAAATGGCTAATATTTACTGACATTTTTATAGTCAGATTAATAGCTTGTATCCACAACAAAAACTATATAGTGCTGCAACTGCTTTTTTTTTCTTTTTTTGGACAAAAATATAATACTAAAAATGTTTGACAAATTTGGGGTCAATGTACACAAGCAATAACTTTTAATGCTTAAGCAATGATTTAAGCAATGATGATATTATTTTATATGAAAAACAATTATTTATAAATCGAATACTTTAAGAATTATCAAGCAAGTTAGTTAATTAATCCTGAAAATGAAATAAATTTAGTCGAAAATAATAAAAAACACTGTAATACTGAAAAATATTTATTCTATATAGAAAGATACAAATATGATAAACACATGTATTCTTTAAAAAGTGATTTAAATAATTAATATTACATAATTAATATTGTTCAAGGAAAATTTCTATTTCCAAATAAAAATTATATTTTTGTAAATAATCACATTCTTACCTTTTTAGTATTTCCTTAAATGTAATAAAGTAAATCCATGTAATATAAACAGAAACACAAAAATATAGACACTTTCTTCTTACATATTTCACTAAGTATTCAGATGAATGCTGATAATTGAAAAAACATATAACGAAGACATTTTTTTTTTCATTATTCAACATATTTTTTTCATAATGATACAATTTAATATAACGCAGAATTTAATTAAATTCGCTTTTTCGAATCACATTTCACTCGCACTTTCTTATTCTCCAATCTCTCAAGAACAATTATTGAAATTCCTAAAATGCACTTTATAAGCTGTGTATTAGTAAGCTGCATATACATCTATGTGGAGGGCACAATCACATTACTCAACGTATCATTTTTATAATAATCGCATATATTATTCCGTAAATGAATTATTCCAAAAAACTGTTCCAGCTATGTATATGTCACAGTCACAGAATATAAATAATGTTACACATAAAAAAAATTGCGGGCAACTTTGTTAAACAGGGAACTACCTCATTGAAAGCATTGAAAGAACCGTTTTAACGCGCCAGTTGCCAACGGACGTATTTGAACAAAGACAAATAGGCGAAATCAGCATTTTAATTACCACTGCAGTCGCTGATCTCAGCCTACTGTTTATAAACCGTTATAAAGGGCTTGATGAGCTCATTTGAACTTTTTATCAGCGAGAAATAAATCATTGAATAAGAAGAAATAAGAAAAGTTTTATTTTCTTTATTAGGTGTTTTTCTTAATGTGTTACATTTATTTGAGTATAGTTTTTGCAGTTTTTTTTTATTTTTAGACATACAGAAAACACACTTTAAATAAAGATTTTATTGTAAAACTAGAAAATAACACATCAAATTTTCGGTGGTCATGAAGAGAGCAATTGTCCATCCCTGAAATTTAATTAATTATATTTTCTATACGTTTGATTATTTAAAAAATACTTTTTTCTCTTCCAAATAGCAATATATTAATTAAACGCTAAGAGAAAATGCTGCTAAGAATTTTTTTCCGGAGGAGCCCCCCGCATCCCCCCCCCTTAACTTCTCGTAGAAGACGATTTTAATTCTGTTCTTCTGTTAGTGTTCATATATATCAAATTTATTTTAAATGAGGAGGGGCAGTTCAAAAAAAAAAAAAAAAAAAAAAAAAAAGACAGAGAGAGGAGAGAGAAAAAGAAATCAGTTCTCCATTGTGAAAAATATCGTTAGAAACTTATTTTTAAACGATTAATATTTCTTAATTTTTAAATTTCTTAAAAATTGTCTTACACGAGGAGTTCTGGCATAAATTCTTAGTTTAACCTACTTCATGTTTATATTCTGCATTTTACAAAAGCGGCCTGGGCTGTGCACCCCAGGCATATACAGTCCCTCATAGCATGCATGGTCACAGTGACGTCATTGTGACGTCACTGTAAGTCACTGTGGTCACGTCACATCTGTGACCAAAATGCCACCACTCAGTGATGCCACATTGTGACTGAGATGTGAACTTCTTAGAAAACTTAAAAAAATTACAACAAATAATAAAAACATGTTATTTACTGTAAAAAATATTTTTCTGCCGGATTTAAAATTTTTTTGAACCGTGGTCCAAGTTGCCTCTGTGCCTCTAACCAAAACTTTTTATTTTCATATAACATAAAATGTAATTAATTCATCAGGACACAAAAAGATTTCCTAATTATGCGAATTTCATATTATTAAAAAAATGTTTTAGGTAAACAGACCTCGACTTATCTTTTATAAAGATTTTTGTAAATGATCATCTGTTATACTAGAAGTTTCTCAAAGAGTAGTCGAAACAGTTCTGTGGTTCCAAACTAAAAACTTTCTATTACAGTTAAGTCTGCAGCTTTTAATGAGCACGCAGAAAGCGTCTTCAAAGTTTAGTCATATATGCATTTCTTGCTTTATAATTTGCATTCAAGTCATTTTTTTTTCCCTCTTAGTGTTTCACTATTTTAGCTAACTTTTTTTTTTAATTCTACTTCTTTCAGACGTTTAAAATAAAATTGACATTTTCCGAATATAAAATTTATGTACAATTTATGCAAAGCCCATGACATAATTAATTATTCATATTTTATTTTTTGTTTTCAAAATATATCTTTAAAAATTATTTTACAAGATGTTTTATTCAACAGAAAATTAATATTAAGAGAATGACAGATTGACAAAGAAAAACTTATCTCTTCTCGATAATCTTGTTGTATTTTTTAGAAGATATTTTGTATATATTACCTGTGATACAAATTTTACTTTTAAAAAAAGAGGGGGTCTTCATTATTACCATTAAATTAATTTGTACACATTTTGAAAAATTAAGCAATGTTTTATCTAGTAAACTCTAATTATGGATAATATTATTATTATAATTTACATAAATGAAACTTTACAATTCAATAAAACTGATAAAAATAAAAGGTGAAATACAATAAAACATTTCCAAGCAGGAAATTGAATTAGAGACAATTTGATAAAATTATTACGCATTTAATTTCTTTCCGAAACTGTTTATAGATAAACAAATAAAATCGAAAACATCTGCTTCGAACTTCGAAACTTAAAAATCGTCTGCATCTGCACTATTTCAGTTGTTACGACTCGACCGCAGAATAACGGATAAAAGTAACAGTGAAGCTTTTTAGAATAAACACGGGAAGTTCTGTGGACACTTAGACGTGTTGACATGGATTTAAAAACTGAAACAAGAACGTTATCAGGATATAAGTTAGTTCAGCTAACAAAATATAAACCCGAGAAAATTACGGTAGCTTTGACTTGTTGAAGATGATTCAAGTCATTGCTATCGTACTTATTATCGGATTTAATTGGTTCCCCAAAATCAAAGTATCACGTACAACGTCAATGAAATTAGGTATGTAAAAATATTATTTTCCCTGTTTGCTTTTTTTTTAATCACAACAATTTTAGTTAGCTTCTCATAAACATGCTGTAGAACATAATTATTTCATTACATTTATTTTTTATTTTATTGAAATATCTAAAATATTATTTTCAATGTTTGCTTTTTTTTTAATTACTATGATTTTAGTTATCTTCTAATAAACATGATATAAAACACAAATATTTCATTACATTTATTTTTTATTTTGTTAAAATATCTAACTTCCTTTTCAACAGCTTTGATCAGATTATTAAAATTAGTGATTTAAATTGCCTTTTAATCTGGTTTATTTTCTTATTTAAATATTTGGTTAAAACCACATGGTGTCATAAATATGAAAGTATATGGACAAGTATTATAATCAATCATTAATATAATTAATAAACATTTAAAGATAATTAAATTATTTAAAATAGGGCTTTTTATGGAATAAAATTATTGGCAAACATAATTTTTTAATTTTGTATTAAGTGATGGTCTTAAACAATTTGCATTGCATGTTTTTATTTAAAAAAATTGCATCTGCTCAGAAGAGGAATTTATAAAAAATAAGACACAACGGAAACGTATACTATTAAAAGAGATCGTAGATATGTAATGTTAAGGAAAAAAATGATTATTTAATGTATTATTCAACCTGAGAAATGTTTTAAAATCTATAAAGAAATAGTCATAGCGGGTGGAAGCTTTTCAGTTGTTAAACATTCTTACTGAAATGTTTTCAAAGTGAACTAGAAGTCTGTTGGCAAATGAAAATATAGAAGTTACGCAATCAGTAAGTGTTTAAATATGATTTTACTTTAAAAAAAACGCAAATACTTGAACGGTAGGAATCTAAAATGTAATAACCATCTTTTATTATTTACTTTTTTCTGGATAATTTTATCATTTTATTTCCTGAATGATTTTATCGAAATAAATTTCAAAGTATCGATATTATACACTCTTTATAAACAGCGTGATTAAAATGGATTTCTTATTTATAATTACCATAATCTTGTAAATAAAATATTAGTAATAATAATGAACCTATGTGGCTCTATTTTGTGTTTATGGCCTCAATTTTTATACTTTATTTACATTAAAAAGTAGTTAACCATTTGATACTGTCTTCATTATTTTGTTTTATTGTGTCATATAAAAATAAATATGATTATTTGTATTTCTAATACAATATATACAGTAGAGCGCCGATTGTCCGAACAAGTCGGGACCGATCCTAGTTCGGATAAGCAAAAGTTCGGATAAATGGGCAGACAGTTTAAGGGATGTTCCTGACTATTCTAAACCTTCACACTTTATCTAGGTTTAGGACTGACAGCACCACTTAGTACTGGAGTGCTTAAAAATTGTTTTCTGTTTACTTTTTTATTATTTAATTTTTTTTCTCTTTTTATCATTTTCTAAACTTCAGAGGTTATAATTTAAGCAAAAAATAAATTGGAAGTTAGGTGTTTTTTTTTTCTTTTTTAGAGAGAGAAATATTTGGATAATTGGAAATTCGGTTAAAAAGAATTCTTTGTGAGAAATATGCTGCTCAGATAATTGGAAGTTCGGTTAATTGGAGTTCCGATAATCGGCGTTCTACTTTATTTATAAAACTTTCACCAGACTTTATTCTAAAAATTTCGTTGTAGATTCTAATCTCTTTGTACTATTTATGATAATGTCAGGGTTATATATGTCATGGCAACATATATCCAGCCAGATAGATCTTTGGCAAAACATAAAAACTTCCATATTAGACGCAAAATAGAGTAGCTGCGGTGCTGTGTTTTATAAGCAATAAGGTATTATTGTTTTAAAAAATCATAGATAGTAAGAGTTATTTTTATAATATATAATTTCATAAATAAAAATGTAATTTTGGCAATCAATTATTAAAGTTATTTTTTAATAATCAAAAAGTTGTTTTATGTATGGATTTTACTTCAAGCAAACCCTGATGTAAAATAAATTAACCCTTTGTATCCCCGTTATATGCATACCCAAAAGTTTTACTCACTTTTACAGTGAGCTTAAAAATACGATTTTATTTATTGCTGCTATCTTCCAACATAACGAGTATTGCCGAAATTGTTCTTAGAATTCTCAACATAATGATACTGGTGATACTCAGTTAATTTTCTATACCAAAGCTGTATTTTTCATTTGAGTAGTTTCAAATGGTTATTGCTAAAATGTACATCGTAAATTTTGTAATGCATGTATGTGGCATAAAAGACGTAAACAATATGTACATAATGACTATATGGCACATGATGAGCATTTCGAGTGTATATATATATATATGTATATAACGCATGCATAAACTTCACAATGTCGTTACTGCAATTTTTGCATAATCAAATTTATAGGGCCTCTATAACAAAGAAGTATCCTATTTTCTCAGCCCCAACTTATTTGAATTACAATCATATATATATATATATTATGGTAATCAATATCATAAAACATATAAAATTTAATTATTTAATATCGGCATTTCTTTTTATCTTTCATTTTTTTTATTATAAATGTTGTGTAATCGAAAAAATTCAACTTCACCAGTGACTTCGAGTTTGTAATGCGTATTAAATGAAATAAATTAATTTCATTCAGTATTTTCTATAGCTTAAAGAATATAAAAAGTACTGTATATATTATAAAATATTATATTTTTAACACAAATTTCATTTTGGTAAAGATTTGAATATTTAAACAAATTGTTTCTTTGGTAATTTTAATGCTTTTAACAAATAGCTAATTTTGAAAAAAAAAAAAAATGTGATAGATCGATCATTCAGTTGTCTTCAATATTCTCATTTATTGCAATAGTAAAGAAAGGTGCAACAAAAATTGAAGTCTGCGGGGTATTGCATTTTGATTCAATAAAATTCTTTTGGTATACCCTTGTTATAGCGGCCCCCAAGTTTTAATTGCGATGTATCGCCGAAGTATATTAACGTTATAGATGTAAATGATTTTACAACATGCATAATTATGACTATGTGTGACATGCATACGTGTTTACAACTGTACAAGTATGTCATAGTGTGACTTCACAACATTGCCACTAGTCACATATTCGTGACAACGTTAATTACAAAATCGTCACAAATCGCACAATTTTCACAAAATTGTCACAATGTGACTTCAAAGCAAATGTCGCTGTCGTCACAGAATCATCACAGTGTTAAAGACAATTTCGTCACAAATGACACATATTTCACAAATTGATCTCAATGTGACTTTAAAGCATTGTCACATTCGTCACAAATTCGTCACAAAGTTAATACCAAAATAGTCACAACTGACACACTCTTCACAAATTTGTCACACCGTGACTTCACAAAGTCGTCACAATGTGACGTCACAGAAGAGCTCTAAAACGGCCATAACGACCTCACATTCTAGTCACAGTGACTTCACATTGACGTCACGTGACGTCACATCGACGGTCACAATGTCACAGCGTGACTTCACAACGACGTCGACGTGACGTCACCATGCCTTACGGGGTGAAATCTCTCTGTGCGACCACCTCTCTGAACGACCATTTTTTCATGGAACGAAATTTATTCCCACAGGCTCAATACTAATTTTACCTCCATTCAGAGACCATCCCAGTTGAACTCCCTCCATGAGCGACCCATTTCTTTGAAGAAAATGAAACAAATCCCGTTTTTCCTGGTCGCTTGAAGAAGATTTTATTAGAAAAATAGTTCCGGAGTGCGCGAAATTCATCAAACTTCTAAACTAAGTTTAGATTTTTTTTTTATTCCGGTAACTTTTAAATATTTAATCCCCTTTGTGCCTTTTTAGGTAATAAATTGAACTCTGATGACAAATTAAGAATGACGGTCGATAAACTCCCCTGCCCTATTTTGTCGGGAAACTCTCAAAGAAAATACATAATTTAATCAAATCGTCTTTATTTGTTCCCGTCAAAAAAAAAAAAAAAAAAAAAAAAAAAAAAAAAAAACATTTATTGACTGGATTTTGAAAAGACTTGGAAACAAAAGTTATAAAATATAAAACCGTAAAATCAAAGCAAACGTCAATGTATTCATTTTTAAAAATCTGCAGTAATTAATTTATATAATTAACTTTTGTTTTGGTACTTAAATTTTTATAGTTTCTTTTACTAACGTGAAAAATAAATTTTAGTAACATTAATTGTAACCTTTTTTCAAAAATTAAAATCTAGATTTAAACATGACCTCCATTAAGAGACCACCTCTCGGAGCGATCACTTTTCATTGGAACGAACGTGGTCACTTTAGGGAGGTTTTACTGTATGTTTTAAAATCTTGCTCCTCAGTACGTTTCTTTCTCCCTCTACTCATAACTCTTAGTATTTAGGTGAGCGATTCTCCCTGTATACGATCATGATAACAAGTAATTTTTGGAAAACTTTATATTTTGTGAAAAGCAATTATTTAATTATTTATTGCGCCATCTAATTTTCTCAGATGTCCCATGATTTCTTCATTTATAAATAAATACTAAATTAAATGGATGAAAGAGTATTTTAAATATCTTTCATCCATTCTGAAATATTTTCTGATAGCGCTGATATACATATTGCAATACAATTGTACGTACAGCCATCACTCATATGATACAATTGTATCGCATTCAGACACTTAAGTGTCTGAATTTCTAAATGTCTTAATTTCAGACATGTTACTATTATTCAGACATTTTTCTCCGTTCATTTATAACATGATCATAGTAAGACACTTATGTGTCTTAAATTTAGACATCTATGATGTCTGAAATTTCACATTTAGACACTTAAATGTCTGAATTACTTTTTCAGTCACATATGTGTCTGAATTTAAGATGCCTCCATTTGCAGTGGAAGGACAGAGAACTCATTATATCCGGATTGGAAGCCATATGCTTTACTTACTTCGCCACTGGGGTCGTGTTTGTAAATGATTTTAAATGCGGGGAATGGGTGAAGAGCTGATTCTGCTGTGTGTTGATATTTTTATAAGATAGAGTGTTATCGATTATTATAAGATTATTCATAAGACATAGAATTTATCGATGCTGTTATCCTCCAAGTTTCAATTAATAAGGTTAAAATATTATTAGGGTTTTTTCTATGTTTAATGGATTAGAATATGGCTTGATTATTATAATTCATTAGTGGAATTTTCTTTGCTTAACACTAGAGCGGCGGCGAGGGGTCATTTTGACCCCTGCCAAATGAATGCATGTCGATTCGAACCAGAAAACTTTTTATAATTTAAGATTAATGTATGCTGCACAAAAATAACATAAATAAATAAGTTAAATAGTTTTAAGTAAAAATTCTGATGTGAAATATTTTTTATAAAACTTGAGTAAAATTTCCCGCCGTTCTAGTGTTAATGAATAGTTTGAATATGGTCATAAATATTTGTTGCACAAAAATAAAAGATTTTGAAGTGTATTTAGGATGGGGTTAAGATTTTAAAAATAGGTCCTTATTGGAGGGGGGGGGGGTCAATTGTACATATTTTCAATTCGAGTGTTATGAACTTATTTCTTACAGGAAACAGTGCTCCTTGAATTTTGAAATTTAATTGACTAAATTTTCTTTTTTAAAAGCACGGATTTTTTTTTTTTTTTTTTTTTTTTTTTTTTTGTATAATTGAAATAATTAAAAACTAAGAGAATGAGCAGCTAAGAATTTTATGATGGGGGAGTGGAGGGGAGCGCTTTTTCCCAAAAGTCCTTCATGGAAATTCATTTTCAGTTTTTTAAATATGTATGTGTTAAAAGTTTTATCTAAACCGCAGGGGGGGGGGGGGCTTTTTCCCAATAAACCCTTTATAGGAATTAATTTTCAGTTTTTTTTTAATTTATGTGTTCAGATTTTATCTAAAACGGGTGGACGAAGGCAGTATTGAATTTACGTTGTAGTGATTCGAAAAAGGAAATCTACCGGCCCTGGATTTTGAAATTTAACAAAATAATATTTTTTCTCTGATTTTAATAAACATAGTAAATTTAATATTTTCGAGAAACTTAACAGAATTAAATACTAAGACAAAGTGCAGCGAGGAATTTTCTTCCAATTCGGGGGAAGGGGAGAAGCTTTTCCCCTTTAAGTACACCATGGAAATTATTTGTTAATTTTTTTAAGTTTATGTGTTAAAAAATTATCTCAAACATGGTCAAGGGGCAGTATTTAATTCAGGTGGCGGTGACACAGTCCTTCCCCCTCCCAGCTTTTGAAATTTAATAAACAAAATTTTATTTTTCTCCCATTTTTATATATATAGAAAATTTATAATTTACAGGTAACCTAAAATAATTTAACAGTAAGAGGAAGATCAGTTTCAAATTTTCTGTTGGCGGGCGGGGGAGGGGGGTGTACTCTTCTATATCCGCTTTGGTAATTAATTTTTAGTTCTGTTTCTTTTGATATTTAGATGTTAAAAACTAATCTCAAATGGGTAATTTAAGACAGTATTGAATTCAGGAGAGTGCCATCCCGAATTTTAGATTTTAACGAACAAAATTTTCTTTTTCTACATTTTTTAAAGATATACTGCATTTTTTTCGAGTAAGATAGAATATTTAAATTCTAAGAAACAGAAGAAAAAATTCTTTTATAAGCGGTGCGTGGGGGGGGGGCTCCTCTAGAAGACTCTCATAGGAGTTAAATCCCTCATAGAATTTAACCCGCCCCCATAAAAATTAATTTAAAAAATAGAAGTTATATTTTACATCTTGAAAAATTGCAATGTACAATGAAACCTCCATAACACAAACTCCTGAATATTCCGTTAAGGGAAGAGGGCTTAGGTGATCCATTAAGCCTCCCTCGAATTTGAAATGTAACTAACTTTTTTCTCCGATTTTGAAAAACATTGAAATTTAATCTTTTCTCTTAGCTTATAATAAAAGAGAAACTAAGAATTTTCTGTTTGGGGGGGGGGGGGGCGGGGGGCGTAGGTGAAAGAGAGTTATTGTCTCTCCCTGGATTTAAAAAATTAATTTAATTTACAATTAAAATATCCTTTTCTTCTATTTTCAAAAAACATAGTCAAATTTATACTTTCGAGTAACTAAAACAAAACAAAAATAAATAAATAAATAAATAATAATAAACATTTGATGCTGCCAAGCAATAACAAGCACACCATTCTTCATTTAAGTACCTACCTCAACATTACTGGGAAGAGACTTGTGTAGCAAATTAGCATATTTTACTGGCACATAGTACATCATGCTGTTTTCTATCAAAGCAGATTGCATAGCATATTATGCTGGCAAGCATAAAAAAGCATATAATAGCATGTAAAGGTACCTACCTCTCCATGCTTTGACAGAAGCTTAAAAAGCAAATAAGCACATAAAATGCTTGTACATAGCTTGTCATGCTATTTCTTAATAAGCTGGCTGCATAGCATATTATGCTGCCAAGCATAAGAAAGCATATAATAGCACATTAAGCTACCTACCTCTCCATGCTTTGGAAGACGCTTGAACAGCAACTAAGCATAACGTGCTTGTACATAGCTTGCCATGCTATTTCTCAATAAGCTGGCTGCATAGCATATTATGCGAGCAAGCATAAAAAAGCATATAATAGCACGTTAAGGTACGTACCTCTCCATGCTTTGAAAAAAGCTTAAACAGCAAACAAGCATAAAATGCTTGTACGTATCTTGTCATGCTATTTTTCCCTAAGCTGGCTGCATAGCATATTATGCTGGCAAGCATAAAAAAGCATATAATAGCACGGTAAGGTACCTACCACACCATGCTTTGAAAGAAGCTTAAACAGTAAACAAGCATAAAATGCTTGTATATAGCTTGTCATGCTAGTACTGTGTAAGCTAGCTATATAGCATGTGATGCTGGCTAGCATTGTAAAGCATATATTAGCATGAAAATCTAGCAGACAAAGCAATACATAGCAAAGACTAGCATATTTCTGATGCTAGTACTAGCAAGAATTTTGACCTTGGAACCCAACCCCATTCTTAAGGGGTTGTGTTGTTTCCTATCCAAGCTTGCACCTGATGATAACATCGGAGGAAATTATGTTGCGCAGCCTCTTTCGTTCGTGGTAGCCTTGCAAGATGAAGTTTTCCTTTAGTGGCAGATATAGGAAATAACTGGAACCTCAATGTTTCGAAAGTCTGTGTGGTGAGTATGCATCCACTGTATAGTGCAATAATGAATTTTTCTCCAGCCTTGACGATTTCTTGACGGGTTGACTCTGGTTTATAGAACACACAGTCTGTTTCCTTAAACTGATCATGTTTTTTCAAACTTTTACAAAACTTTGATTTTCCTTGCCCAAAAAGAGCGGATGTTGTATCGCATCGTATGATTGCATGAGTGAAAAGAACATTGTTGTAAATGTATTTGCATGACATGGTTGAAAATCACTTAGTTTCAATATTACCTATTCCTGGTTTTTGGAAAAACAGACTTTTGTGTTGATATTCTAAGCTCGTCGTGATCACAAGAAAATCAATGTCTTCTCTGACAATATTACAATTTCAAAGGTTTCGGCTCTTGAAATGGCTGAGGTAACAATCATGACATCAGCGTCTTCCTCTGCCTGGTCAGCTTGAATTCTGTTATTTTGAAACTCTGTTTTAAGCAGTGAAATGAAGCGATTCTTTTTTCTGTCTTTGACTGGAAATTTGTCGTGAAGGAAAATTTTCATTATGAAAACTTTTTTTGCTAGAAGAGATGGCCGTTTGCGTTTATAAGATTGCGAGAATTAAAAAACACCAGGTAATATTAAAAAAAACTCCAATTCGAGTAAACGAAGAGTTAGTTTATTTCCATGATGAAAGTCGAAGGGAGAGGTACAAGGGAAAAGCAATAAGGAGCCTCTTTTAAGACGTCATCACGAGGCTAGAGAGAAAGCAGGAATGTGAAGAATATACAGTTACAACTTTCTTGCTTGGCGGACTACAATATCGCCAATCTAAAAGTATTTTTGCGCCATGCACAGGGGCTAAGAGAAACATTGGCTGGTATGTTCGCCAAAAATGTACGGTAGGCTTCTACCATATTAATGTGTAGGGGGGGGGGCAGATTGTGGGCTGCATACATTCCTGAGTCATGATAGTCGGAGACTCATCTGTACATTGATACAGCTGCGGTTAAATGTAAAAAATAAAAAGTGTTATCTGGAAAGGGCATAGCAACAGACCGAATTCGTTAGGCTAAAAAGCATGAGACTGTATTTTTCTAGACCAGATGTTAGATCAAAGATGCACCGCTTTACCACAAAAATGCAGAATTGCCATACATCTGAACAAAAGGGTGTGAAGCGAAGATAATTCTAATAAGTAGATTGCATGTAAAGTGATTTTAAATGATGAGTTATATTCATGCCCAAATAAGGAAATGACCGAAGTTAAAATGCTTTTGAAACTAACAGTCAGCCGTAACGAATTTTGTACAAGGTTAAAGCGTATGTGTGAAAGAATCAGAAAGTGGAAATGGAGAGTGATTCACTGATTTTATTTTATTAAAGAGACGAGTACTTAGAATAATTTAATTTAAATGTGAAGGGCTGATAATACAATCGATTTAGTTTTTAAATGTTGAATTTTATTTAGGGGCTGCACTGTTTGACTATAGTGCACAAAATAAATAAGTTATTAAACAGAATTTTAATTGAAACTGTCTGGGGGGGGGGGGATGGAATGTAAACATATATAACGAGATAATCGTTATATATATCACCTGGGACACCGCAAAAAAAAAAAAAACTTTTGTTGACCCGTGTGCATGGGCAAAACAGCAAGAAAAATAGTTACACATATAATTATATCTTCAAAACATAAAAGTTTTTTTTTAAAAAAAACAAGTTGCTGTCATGAAAACAAAAAAAATCTCTTTCATCAATAGATCAACAGTCCTAAGAGATTTTATGAATTAATATTTTTTTAAAAATAAGTTTATGGATCTCCACCTTCAGTAAAATTTTCTTCAAAATTGCATACCATGGTATATATATATATATTTTTTTTTTTTTACTTGAGTCGACTCTGACAGCAAATATTTAAGCAGCATGTAACTAGACCCTTGGCTGCACATCATCAAAAAATTGATCCTGATTCGGATCATTTTTATGAAAAAAAAACACAAGTAGTAACAATAAAAATATAATATATAAACACAAATGCAACTCTAGAAGTAAAGAGTAAATAATAATAAGTGAAATGTGTAATTGTAAACTAATAATCAATTGTAATATGATTTTAAAAGAAATTGGACATGATTTTTTAAAAAATGTAATGTTCATGCATGCAGCATAGGATGACAAAAAAAGAGAGGTGCCTGAAGCACGCCCATGAAAAAGGTGTCACCCTGAATCTTGTGTAGACCACAAGTATTACGGCGTCAGCTTAGGGCTTCAGCCTTATGTGAGGAGGGAGTTTTGAGACTCATACAGCGCCCGCTTATATGAGTCCCTTCTCCTCCGAAGACACTAGCGGTCCTCAAAAGGAGCACACGTCGGTTTACAAGCAAAAATTGATTTATGTGAATTGGAACACCAATTCCAAGGGGTTGTCTCTCAACACAATGAAGTTTTGGACCCTAAGGGCAATAATTTTGAACGGGAACAAAACATTCGAAAGGGAGAATTTAAAAAAAAAATAGATATATGTCACATATATATCAAATCAAAAAGGGGTAGACAATCCTAGAGTGAAGAGAGACATAAAAAAATGAAAAAGTCACAATCAGGTTAAATAATGCACAAGTCATATATTTAGAAGGTAACTAACTGGTTGCCAAGAAAATGTTATCAAATTACATGTGGAATTTTTTTTTTTTTAAATAACTGCATTTATTAAATGTGTTAGTTATCAGTTTTAACTGAAATGTAATCGTAAAAGAATGAAATGTAAAATAAATGTTAAACTGTAAATAATAGTTAAGTGTATGTAAATAACATAAAAGTGTACAGTAAAATGAAATGAGTGTAAAGTGATTCAAAATATTGTTCACAAGAGATCTTCGAAGAAAACAGTCATGGGCCAGCCATTATGTTGTCAAAGATCTGTTGTAAGCAACATACATACAACCTAGGCCTCTGGTTGTACACTTAGCTTCACAATACATGTCATAAGAAAAGAAATGTAAACCAAAGTATATTATTTTCTGTTTCTTAAATTATATGTATGTGGTTGATAAACATTAGGGAATTTGTGATTGTTTAAGTGACTTGTAGCATCGAATAAATGTCCATATCGAGGTGGTGCAAGAAGTAACCTATCAATGTGTACACGAAATGCTGTATTATCAGCAGCATACAATCTCTTGATCGAGAATGACACAGGTGAATGTTTAAAAGTTACAATATATGGTCCAGTGTATTTAGGTTTGAATTTATCAACAGACTTTAAGTACACAATATCTTTGAGACAAATGGTTCTTAATTTAGCTTTCTGACCGTAATGTTTATATCTTTTATCCTGTGCTGTTTTAATGTTATTGTAAGCCTTGTCATATATTTTGTGTAAATCTTCAAGTAGTTTATGTATTTCAGTATGTTTATCTAGAAAAGGTTGATTGCTATTCTGATCAAAAGTGTCAAAAATTAATGAAAGTTCACGTCCAAAGTGGAGAAGATTAGGAGTGAATAATGTAGTTGAATGTTTTGAACCATTATAGAGTGACTTGTGTATAAATATTGCATTTTCAAATGAGTGACCTTCTTGTAAAAGTATATTAACAGAGTATTTGATAGATTTATTTATTCTCTCCGAAAGAGCATTGCTTTGTGGCCTCGAAACAGAGCTGTGAAGTACCTTAATACCTAGAGTATCATTTAAAATGTTGTATATTTGAGATGTATATTGGAGTCCTAAGTCTGATAAGACAACAGAAGGTCTCCCAAAGGTGGTTATATAAGAGAATAAACATTTAACGACTTTAGTTGCAGATGTATCATTAAGTGGAAAAAGTTCAACATGTCTTGAAAAGTGATCTGTAATAGTTAAAATATGTTTACCATTAGAAAAAGGTCCAACGAGATCTGTACTAATAGTATGGCCAGGATATCTGGGCGTGTAGGTGGGTTTGTAAGGGTGCAGGAGGGGTTTGATGATGTTTACATTGAAGACATTTGACACATGAAGCTACAAAGTTTAAGGTGTCAACATACATGCCTTTCCAAAAATATCTTGATGATAGGAACTCATAGGTTTTATTAAAACCAAAGTGAGATAAATGAGAGATTGTTAAAACTTTGCTTTTAAGAGAGTTAGGAACAACAATGTGATATGAAAAAGTGTTGTTAAGATTATTTTCTTTTTTTAACATTAAAACTTTCGAATCAGGGTGTATGAAGTAATTAGGATATTTTCGAGAAGGTCCTTTCTTTAGAATATCTTTGTAAACAGTGGACAAGGTGGTGTCATTTTTTTGTTCATAGGAGAAAGTTTCATTTGAAATTTCCAATAAAGGATCTGGATTTGTTTGTTTACCAGATACAAGATAGTTTACATATTTCTTAGTGGCAATTGAACATGAATTATTACTGTCTGGTGTATCATAGTCAACAATAGGTAATGGTTGAAGGTCATGGATCAGTTCAGGGTTAGTATCAAGAGTTTGTTGATTGTTTTCAAAAGTACAGCGAGATAAATAGTCAGCAAGAACATTTTTCTTACCAGGGATATGTTTAAAAGTGTATGAGTACTCTGAAAGCTCCATGAGCCAACGAGTGATAATATCAGCTGTATTAGTAGTCTTGTTATATTTTTCTAAGGGTTTACTGTCAGAAAGAATTACAAATTGTCTGTTATATAAATAATATTTGAAAGCGGTTACAGATTTATAAATTGCCATGAGTTCTAATTTAAGTGCAGGGTATTTTTTTTCTGATGGCTTAAGAGATTTAGAAAAATATGCTACTGGTAAAAGTTGTTGATCATGCTGTTGTAATAAAACACCAGAAATAGCAACATTTGACGCATCTGTATTTAAATAAAATGTCTTATTCCAATCAGGTAATCTAACCATGGGAGAATTAAAGAAAATTTTTTGTATTGTGTCCATGATTTCTTGATGTTTAACTGTCCATTTAAATTTAACTTTTGGAGTAGTTAGGTTTATCAGTGGTTGTACTAACTCAGAAAAGGATGGAATTAGACTCTTATAAAATGTAATGACACCAATGAGTCTTTTTAGTTGACGTTTAGTTGTAGGTGTGGGAAAATATGTTATTTTTATGATATTTGACTGAATCGGGGAAACGGACTGATTTTCTACATGAAATCCCAAATAGTCAATACTAGATTTATGAAAAGTACACTTGCTAGGAGACAGGGTCAAGTTATATTTGGTTAAGATAGAGAGAATTTTTTTTAATTTATTACACATTTCATCAAAAGAGTTTGCACCTACAATGAAATCATCCTGATATGTATATACACCATCTAATTGTAATTCATCAAGTAAAGAGTCCATTAAAGCTTGGAAAATAGAAGCACTGTTTTTTAATCCGAACACTAATCTCTTGTATCTAAAAGAACCAAACATAGTAGTAAATGTCAACTGATTTTGGAATTTTTCTGGCAAATCAATTTGATGATATGCCTGATGAAAGTCAAGAGAAGAAAAATATCGATACTGAGAAAGATTTGAAATGATGGTTTGAATTTTAGGTAGAGGGTAAGATGATCCTTGAATTACAGTATTTACCATTCGAAGATCTAAGGCGAGACGAAATTTTTGTTTACCAGTTCCGTCTGGTTTCTTTTTGACTAAAAGCATGGGGCAAGCCCATTCTGAACAGTGGCGTTCAATAATTTTGGCATCAAGCAGATCTTAAATTTGTTCTAAAGTACCTTTTTGCAAAGATTGAGGAAGGTGAAATGGAAGAGTTTTTATAGGGTAATCATTAATAAATTTCAACTCAGGTACAATCTTATCAGTATGTCCAAGTGTATTTAATGATTTTGAAAAGGCCGGGTAGTAATTAAGTAATAATTTAGTCATTGTATTTGCTTCATTAGAACTTAAATGTGTAAGATCAAAATCGGTAGCTGCCAACTCCTCTTTCCTCTTTTTTTAATGTTTCATTAGATGCCTGGATAAAATTTAGGAAGTGTTGTTCTGAGTTATGATGCTTGTCCAAATTATCGGAGGGGTAGTCAAGAATTTCCTCAACTTCAGATAAATGTCCAATTTTGTGTGTTTAGGGAGATGAATGGTAGTGTCAGAATTATTTTTAAGTGAAATAGAAAAGAAAAGATTTAATTGTACAGGCTTCTTTTTGCGTTTAGATTTTTTATCCATTTGAATAATGGCATCATGACCTACTAATTCCTTTTTATCTGCCAAATATTCAAATAGATAGTTTATGTCATGTTTGATATTATTGTTTGTGTAAACTGAGCACCATGTTTGCTCTTGGGGTTCTAGAATGATTTTACGGGTTAAGAAAACTTTTTGATTTGTCACTACATCACATAAGGTGTTACATTGATTACTTTCACTGACTTTAGACTTAGTGTGTGATGTTTCTAGTGGAATAGTCAAGTTGTTGTTAATGTGAATGCATTTATTGAAAGTATCAATGATAATGTTAAATTTACTAATGAAATCAAAACCAAGAATGCCTTCAAAACTGGAGGATTCAGGAATATCCACTACATAAAAGTGGTGCGAGAAGGATTTTTTTTTCTAATTTAATGGATGCTCTAATACATGAAGAAAAAGAAACATCCGAATTGACGGTTTTAATATTTAAAGCTGTTGATAGTCTCTTGTATTTTAATACAGGTTTAAGTTCATTAAATAAATTTTGTGAAAGTAACGAAATGCTACTTCCAGAGTCAGCCAATAGGGTGATTTTATGGTTTGCAATAGTGGCCTTTACAAGAGGGAGTGATGGAGAATGCGTATTAACACTACAAATGATGTGAACAATTTTATCGCCTTCATTTTCTGTTTGAGTTGTGATATTTCTTGCGATTTTAATGTGATGTGAAGTTTGTAACCCGGTTGAATTGACTAACCTTTCTTTAGAGATCTTTGGTAATGTAGGGTCAATAGGAAATGTTGCTGATGTTAAGTCACATGGTTGAGACACAAAATCATCAGCATAAAAATTGTGTCTCTGTTCTAGTTTTCCTGAGCCTGGTAATTGTTGCGTCTGTTAAAATTTTCCCTTCTCTGTGTATTAACTCTTTTCCATTTAAAACATTGATGGGCCTGGTGGCCATTGCGGAAACAGAGTTGGCAAGTTACAACTTTTCTTTGTGGAAATTTGTGAGGGGAAAAACGTTTTGGGAAGTTTCGCGTTTTGAAATTTTTCCTGCAGCGCATCGCATTTGCGTTATACTTTGGGCTACCTTGCATGTCATTTTTTTTAGTTTCAGTTTTGGGTCCAGGCGGTGCGAGTGTTAATGCATTTATTTTAGGTAGCTTTCTTTACAAAAAAGCTACCTATTGCAGCCGTTCGGAGGAAAGCGATTTCAAAAAATTTTGGTATATTTTCATCGATCATGACCCCCAGACCCCGAAACCACCCTCTGTTCAAAATTGATATATATATATATATATATATATATATATATATATGACCTGTGTCACACTGTAACTCCCGTAATTATGAACCGATTATGATGTAATTCGGTGTGTACATACTACATACCAATGTCTCGACCGAGTTCGTTGGCCAGCTTCATCCGCCGTTTTGTTTCAAAATGGCGGCCATTTAAAATTTAAAAAAAAATTTAAAACTTGAAATGTGGTACCAAAAAATTAAAAATGGACAAATATTTTTTTCTTATGTATTTGACCTTTATACAAAGATTCCGGAGCAGTTTTTGTTTCGTCTATATCTTAAAAAATGGCTGAGTTATAGCATTTTGAATTTCTAGCGTGGCTGACATTTTGAAACGTCCTGAATTTTGTCACGCGATAAAAGGCGTATTTATGAACCGATTTGGATGTAATTCGGTGTGTACATAGTACATACCAATCTCTCGACCGAGTTCGTTGGCCAGCTTCATCCGCCATTTTGTTTCAAAATGGCGGCCATTTAAAAATTTTTTAAAAATTTAAAATTTGAAATGTGGTAACAAAAAATTGAAAATGGAAAAATATTTTTTTCTTATGTATTTGACCGTTATACAAAGATTTCGGAGCAGTTTTTGTTTCGTCTATATATTAAAAAATGGCTGAGTTATAGCAATTTGAATTTCTAGCGTGGCTGACATTTTGAAACGTCCTGAATTTTGCCACGCGATAAAAGGCGTATTTATGAACCGATTTGGATGTAACTTGGTCTGTACATAGTACATACCAATGTCTCGACCGAGTTCGTTGGCCAGCTTCATTCGCCATCTTGTTTCAAAAGGGTTGCCATTTAAATTTTTAAGAAAAATTTAAATTTGAAATTGGTACCAAAAATTGAAAATTGAAAAAATATTTTCTTCTTATGTGTTTGACCTTGATAAAAAGATTCGGGAGCAGTTTTTGTTTCGTCTATATCTTAAGAAATGGCTGAGTTATAGCATTTTGAATTTCTAGCGTGGCTGACATTTTGAAACGTCCTGATTATTCTCACGTAATAACAGGCGTATTTATGAACCGACTTGGATGTACCTTGTTGTGTACATAGTACATACAAATATCTCGACCGAGTTCGTTGGCCAGCTTCATCCGCCATCTTGTTTCAAAATGGCGGTCATTTAAAAAAATTAAAAGATAAAAAAATTTAAATGAGATACCAAAAAATTGGAAAATGAAAAATTTTTTTTTGTATGTGTTTGACCTTAATACAAAGATTCCGGGACAGTTTTTCTTTCGTCTATATCTAAAAAAAAAATGGCTGAGTAATAGCATTTTGAATTTCTCTTGTGGCTGATATTTTAAAACGACCTGATTTTTGTCACGCGATAACAGGCGTATTTATGAACCTATTTGGATGTAACTTGGTCTGTACATAGTACATACCAATGTCTCGACCGAGTTCGTTGGCCAGCTTCATTCGCCATCTTGTTTCAAAAGGGTTGCCATTTAAAAAAATTAAATTTAAAATTCAAAATGAGGTATTAAAAAATTGGAAAATGAAAAAGATTTTTTTTATGTGTTTGGCCTTGATACAAAGATTCCGGAGCAGTTTTTGTTTCTGAAAATTTGTTCTTTTGTTGATATCTTAAAAAATGGTTGATTTATAGCACTTTGAATTTCTAGCATGGCTAACATTTTGAAACGATCTTGTATTTGTCACGCGATAACACACGTATTCGCCTATTTCGATGTAAGAAGGCATGTGGATAGTATACATCAACACCTCGACCAAGTTCGCTGGCCAGATTCATCAGCCATCTTGTTTCAAAATGGCGGTCATTTAAAAAAATTAAAAAATAAAAAAATTTAAATGAGATACCAAAAAATTGGAAAATGAAAAAATTTTTTTTGTATGTGTTTGACCTTAATACAAAGATTCCGGGACAGTTTTTCTTTCGTCTATATCTAAAAAAAAAATGGCTGAGTAATAGCATTTTGAATTTCTCTTGTGGCTGATATTTTAAAACGACCTGATTTTTGTCACGCGATAACAGGCGTATTTATGAACCTATTTGGATGTAACTTGGTCTGTACATAGTACATACCAATGTCTCGACCGAGTTCGTTGGCCAGCTTCATTCGCCATCTTGTTTCAAAAGGGTTGCCATTTAAAAAAATTAAATTTAAAATTCAAAATGAGGTATTAAAAAATTGGAAAATGAAAAAGATTTTTTTTATGTGTTTGGCCTTGATACAAAGATTCCGGAGCAGTTTTTGTTTCTGAAAATTTGTTCTTTTGTTGATATCTTAAAAAATGGTTGATTTATAGCACTTTGAATTTCTAGCATGGCTAACATTTTGAAACGATCTTGTATTTGTCACACGATAACACACGTATTCGCCTATTTCGATGTAAGAAGGCATGTGGATAGTATACATCAACACCTCGACCAAGTTCGCTGGCCAGATTCATCAGCCATCTTGTTTCAAAATGGCGGCCATTAAATTAAAAACAAATATATATATTTAAAGTGAGGTGCAAAAAAATTAGAAATTGAAAAAGGTTTCTTTCTTAAGTATTTGGTCTTGATATAAGGATTCAGGAGCATTTTTTGTTTGTCCTTACCTTAAAAAATGGCTCAGATATAGCAGTTTCAATTTCTATTGTGGGTGACATTTTGAAAAATCTGATTTTTTGCATGCGACAGCACTCCTATATATTAACCGATTCCGATGTGAGTGAGCATGTGCACAGCAATTACTATGGTCTCGACCAAGTTCACTGCTTAGCCTCATCCACCATGTTGTCTTAAAATGACAGGCACTTTAAGAAATTGCCGAATTTGGCAGCCAAATATAAGTTACTTTAAAGAAAAGCAGCTTGGATAAAGCTGACTAATTTCGCGAAATTCTCATTCATTATATTGATAAAAATTAGTATTGAATCTCCTATATTCGGTTTCCACTAAATTGAGCTTCGTGTGTTTGCATGATATAAGTTGGCTTTTTTAAAATAAGGATTATGAAAGCTACCTCTTCCTCCCGGCACTGGCCGGAAGGACTTTTTTCCGAGAGTTCCTTCAATTGCTCTTCAATGTTATTTTGAGATTTACTGACAGAGGGTAAGGAATGTAGAATCTTTTCGTTATGCAGAATTTCGTGTAATGTCTGTGCTCTTTCAACAGCAGCACGATATTCATTGACGCCTTCTTCTTGTAACTTTATTCGTATGTTAGCTGGCACAGCTTCCATAAATTTCATAAGTTTAATGGTGTTACGGGCATTTTCGTCTTTAATATCTGAATAGACAGTTGCGGCTAACACGTTTAACCGGTGAGCTAAATTTTTAATTGACTCCGCTGGCAGAAGAGAATAGCTCGAAAGTTCAACGCCAGCCACGCACTTGCTCGGGGGTGAGAAAAATGCGGCAAATTCTTTTTCAAGCGTATCTAGATCATTAATTTTTTGAATTTCCGGATTCTGAGCATAAAATTTTTGAGCGGGACCAATTAATTTCCCTACAAGAACAGCAATGGTAGTCTTAGGGCTGTATTTGTTAATTTCAGCAACCGACCTAATTTGGTTTAAAAAAAATTTAAGCAAATCCGGATCTCCATCAAATTGGTTAATGTTGATTTGAACTTGTTTAGCGGACATGGTCAACGGTTTACCTAACACAAATTCTCTAATCAAAAATTGTTACTGAAATTCTGCATACATATCTAAATATAACACACATAAACAGATAAAAATGCAAAGCAACTAAAATAATGAAATAAAATAATCACATTAAAAAAAACTAATACACAACTTAAAAATAAACAAAAGGTCTTATTATTTTTTTTTTAAACCTTACATAAAAAAATAGAGAAAAAGAAAACTTATCCAGGGACAAAATTGTGTTTCCCAAAGTAAAAATAATACCGTTGCTTATTTTAAGCAACAGAAAGAGAAACAGAAAAATATTTCGCAATAGCTCCTATTTTATTTTATTTTTTTTTTTAAAGAATGAAACATGTAAGTCTTTTAAAATAAAAGTGGTAGAAGCAAGCAACTGAAATAAAAACTTATTTTATCCTTTTTAACAGAGAAGAAAAAAAAAAACTTGCTATCTGTCCTTGTTTCTCTAAAATGACAGAAATTTTAAAAAATTTCTCAAATTAAAATATTTTCAAGCCGAAGGCGAACTAGAAAAAAAATATATGGGACAAAATATAATCTTCGTTAACTCTTTTTGAGAGAAAAAAAAATAATATATTTTAATATGCATTAAAAGTTAAGCAAAGGTGAATGTGTATCTTAATAACTAAAGATATTGGAACATTCAATGCAATGGGAAAAAAACTACTTATATTATATTTATAAATATTATAATAGACAACACAAAATATCAAAAATAGCAATATCACTGTGTTTTCGTATCCTGTACAAAAACACAATAATATTAATAAAATCAATTATGAAGTACTTGTGAGTACTTATGGAGTAAGAAAGCATAAAAATGGAACGAAACAACTTTGAAAATTTTAAAACAACGTTTCCAGAATTAACTGAAAAGAAAATTAGTCGAAAGGAAAGCAAATAAATGGGAGGAATGAAAATATGCTTTCGTACTCTAAAAATGTGCCATTTTAAGTAAATCTGAGCACTATTGCAACTTTTTTTTTTTTTTTTTTTTTTTACTAATGCACTTTTATTTTTTTTTTATTGAGAACTTTAGTTTTCAATAGAGCATATATATCTGACTCTCGACGATTTCCTTTTTTTTTTATATTTGTGTACAACGGAGAATTTATGGAGCACAACTTCAGGAGTCATCTGAATGATTCTTTTGATTGACTCCTTTTATTAGAATGAATCAAGAAACGTGCACACTAGTATTTCAAAAACCTAAATATTTTGCACATTCTGACTGTAGCATCAGAGAAGTTGAAACACAACACACATAGAACACTTGAGCAGATCGCAGGACAAATTTGGGTGGATATTTTGATCAAGAGTAATCACGAAAGAAAACAAAAACGATGAGGCATTTCTTTCACAAACAGTGGTGTCCTATGGTAAAAAAAGTAACCCAACGCACTTTGCAGACTATTGAGGAGGCTGGCTGTGTAAATAGAAATGAGAGCGAGAGTCATGATTCAATTGCTGACTCGCTCGGATATTCTTTTCAACGAACACATGTATTTTCATGGTTTTTTTTTTTTTTTTTTTGCTTTGAAATCAGTGTTTCACTGCACTTAACTGATGAATTGGCACGAAATTTGTATCATTTTTTACACAGATTCGAAAGGTTTCTCAACGCGGAACTTGTTGAAGTTGTGACATAACTAATATTGCTATTATACGGAAACATTTGCCGTTGATTTGTAATTTTAGTAGACTCTTTCACAAAAATGATGCGATGATGGGCCGGGGGAATGGTCCGAGAGATAAGTTTGCACGCGGGCAGAATTCTTCGGCACGGGAGGATGTAAGGCAGGCAGATTTCTTAGGCGAAGGGAAGCGAGCAGCTGATTCCACAACTCCGGGGGTTGGCAAAGGGGAAAAGCAGACGAGCAGGCACGCACAGATACCTCATCGGGGAAGAGCAGTGGTCCGGGGCGAAAGGTTCACTCCATGATGAAACCCACGTAGCGGGCACGGTGCGACAGCCGGGAGGAATCCATCGCTGCCAGAAGTCCATGCAGAAAAAAAGGATTAGAAGCAAGTACCTCTCCCTTACATTTTTTTTTTTGATAATGGAGAAAAAAGCTGGTCACGGAGACCAATTTATATGAAAACTTTTTTTGCTAGAAGAGATGGCCGTTTGCGTTTATAAGATTGCGAGAATTAAAAAACACCAGGTCCTATTAAAAAAAAACTCCAATTCGAGTAAACGAAGAGTTAGTTTATTTCCATGATGAAAGTCGAAGGGAGAGGTACAAGGGAAAAGCAATAAGGAGCCTCTTTTAAGACGTCATCACGAGGCTAGAGAGAAAGCAGGAATGTGAAGAATATACAGTTACAACTTTCTTGCTTGGCGGACTACAATATAGCCAATCTAAAAGTATTTTTGCGCCATGCACAGGGGCTAAGAGAAACATTGGCTGGTATGTTCGCCAAAAATGTACGGTAGGCTTCTACCATATTAATTGTGTAGGGGGGGCAGATTGTGGGCTGCATACATTCCTGAGTCATGATAGTCGGAGACTCATCTGTACATTAATACAGCTGCGGTTAAATGTAAAAAATAAAAAGTGTTATCTGGAAAGGGCATAGCAACAGACCGAATTCGTTAGGCTAAAAAGCATGAGACTGTATTTTTCTAGACCAGATGTTAGATCAAAGATGCACCGCTTTACCACACAAATGCAGAATTGCCATACATCTGAACAAAAGGGTGTGAAGCGAAGATAATTCTAATAAGTAGATTGCATGTAAAGTGATTTTAAATGATGAGTTATATTCATGCCCAAATAAGGAAATGACCGAAGTTAAAATGCTTTTGAAACTAACAGTCAGCCGTAACGAATTTTGTACAAGGTTAAAGCGTATGTGTGAAAGAATCAGAAAGTGGAAATGGAGAGTGATTCACTGATTTTATTTTATTAAAGAGATGAGTACTTAGAATAATTTAATTTAAATGTGAAGGGCTGATAATACAATCGATTTAGTTTTTAAATGTTGAATTTAATTTAGGGGCTGCACTGTTTGACTATAGTGCACAAAATAAATAAGTTATTAAACAGAATTTTAATTGAAACTGTCTGGGGGGGGGGGGAATGGAATGTAAACATATATAACGAGATAATCGTTATAGCAAGCATAAAAAAGCATATAATAGCATGTAACGGTACCTACCTCTCCATGCTTTGACAGAAGCTTAAAAAGCAAATAAGCACATAAAATGCTTGTACATAGCTTGTCATGCTATTTCTTAATAAGCTGGCTGCATAGCATATTATGCTGCCAAGCATAAGAAAGCATATAATAGCACATTAAGCTACCTACCTCTCCATGCTTTGGAAGACGCTTGAACAGCAACCAAGCATAACGTGCTTGTACATAGCTTGCCATGCTATTTCTCAATAAGCTGGCTTCATAGCATATTATGCGAGCAAGCATATAATAGCACGTTAAGGTACGTACCTCTCCATGCTTTGAAAAAAGCTTAAACAGCAAACAAGCATAAAATGCTTGTACGTATCTTGTCATGCTATTTTTCCCTAAGCTGGCTGCATAGCATATTATGCTGGCAAGCATAAAAAAGCATATAATAGCACGGTAAGGTACCTACCACACCATGCTTTGAAAGAAGCTTAAACAGTAAACAAGCATAAAATGCTTGTATATAGCTTGTCATGCTAGTACTGTGTAAGCTAGCTATATAGTATGTGATGCTGGCTAGCATTGTAAAGCATATATTAGCATGAAAATCTAGCAGACAAAGCAATACATAGCAAAAACTAGCATATTTCTGATGCTAGTACTAGCAAGAATTTTGACCTTGGAACCCAACCCCATTCTTAAGGGGTTGTGTTGTTTCCTATCGAAGCTTGCACCTGATGATAACATCGGAGGAAATGATGTTGCGCAGCCTCTTTCGTTCGTGGTAGCCTTGCAAGATGAAGTTTTCCTTTAGTGGCAGATATAGGAAATAACTGGAACCTCAATGTTTCGAAAGTCTGTGTGGTGAGTATGCATCCACTGTATAGTGCAATAATGAATTTTTCTCCAGCCTTGACGATTTCTTGACGGGTTGACTCTGGTTTGTAGAACACACAGTCTGTTTCCTTAAACTGATCATGTTTTTTCAAACTTTTACAAAACTTTGATTTTCCTTGCCCAAAAAGAGCGGATGTTGTATCGCATCGTATGATTGCATGAGTGAAAAGAACATTGTTGTAATTGTATTTGCATGACATGGTTGAAAATCACTTAGTTTCAATATTACCTATTCCTGGTTTTTGGAAAAACAGACTTTTGTGTTGATATTCTAAGCTCGTCGTGATCACAAGAAAATCAACGTCTTCTCTGACAATATTACAATTTCAAAGGTTTCGGCTCTTGAAATGGCTGAAGTAACAATCATGACATCAGCGTCTTCCTCTGCCTGGTCAGCTTAAATTCTGTTATTTTGAAACTCTGTTTTAAGCGGTGAAATGAAGCGATTCTTTTTCTGTCTTTGACTGGAAATTTGTCGTGAAGGAAAATTTTCATTGGCACTAGTTAGTTTTTTTTTTTTTTTTAATCGCGCTACCGTCTTTTTTCATACTATGCTAAATTATGTTGAATGTGTCAGTAATGTTTTCGATTTCGTTAACGAATTTGTTTAAAAAGTGGTTATTATTAATTAATCGATTTAATCATTATTATCCAACTCTACTTGTATGACATTATTCTGTTACATTTTTAACTAATTTTTCAGTCATATCCTATTGAAAAATTTATTGAATTGTAAGAATAAAGATAAATCAGACCATGCTACAATTCGATGACAATTATGAAAATTTTAGCAATGGACATCCTACAAAAATAAATGTTTTTATTTAGTGTTGTAATTGTCGCGCCCGATACATTCACCGATAAATTTCCCGTAATTGTACCGGCTCGACTATTAGGAGACCATTTTCAACAAAACCAAAAGACCATTTTTCAAAAGACCATTTTCAACATTTAATATCTTAAAATGTATTTGATTTTAAGACACAATTTTAATTGGGAAGAAATATATAAGAATGTTTATTCATTTCAAATATTTAAGAAATTCCAAGATGTAGAATTAGCACTTGCAGGGTGCTCCAAGATTTCAGACATTCGACGAGCAGAAAAACGGCATAACAGATTATACGCAGGATTACAAAATAAATTTTGCAACTGGAATGAAAATTTTGGTGCCTATTTATACTTAAGATTATAATAATTACCTTGAACCTAAATAAATTTGTATTTAAAGCACTTTTATATTTTTAATACAAAGTTGTATTTAGCTAATACAAAATTTTGAAAATTTCAACAATATAATCACTTAAAAAAATATTTTTTTGAAAAATAAAAATAAAATTTTAGGTTCAGTTCATACAGTCTAACATGAAACATATGCATTGAAAATTTCATTTAAAATACGCTGAAGCATTTGAGATATCGTGCGCGTTATGCCCGAAAACGTCATTTGGAGGAATATGATTTCAAAGTTTCGGAAATGCCGGCTCAGCTATTGAGCGGGAATAATTCTAAAAGCCATAATTTCAGTTTTTATGGGAATTTTAAGGAAACAATTACATCAAAACGCTCAGAAGAGGTAGGAGTTTAACATCTAAAAAAATTAAAATTTCGAAAATTTTAAAGCTTTAAGAGCCCTGAGACCCCTTAAAATTGTATCTCAATTAGAAGATTCTTTGTTGTTTTAAAAATAATTGTTAAGCAGGATTTTTTTCTTCAAATCAATCTCTATCGCGTACATCACTGTTACGAAATCGTTTCCACTTAAAACAATATATATATAGTGAAACCCCGATCTATCGCTCCCGCATCCATCGTTTTCCCGCATTGATCGTTTTATTTATATGCTACCTGTACAATATTATATTTAAATAATGTTAACGAAACCCGCATGCATCGTTCTTCAAAAAGTCCTTTTCCCGCATTCATCGTTGCAAAATTTTTCTCCTCACCGAAAGGAAATTGAAGGTCAACCGGAACCATATGACATACACACTGGAATTACTTCTTTTATCTAAAAATGACTTATTTGTGCTGTTATTTATTTATTTATTTTTTTTTGAGGGTGGGAATTAGCAGTGATATTGTGACATGTATGTACCTGGTAAATAATTGAATGCGGAACAGGTGTTCTTGTTTGGAGAATTAGGTTAGTCTGTTCCGTGTAAAGCGGAGGATGGATGCTTCCACTTCGGCCAGCTGCCACATTCCTGGCTAATCTGTTGTGTGCAGTGCACGTGTTTAAATTCAAGAGTGTGATCTTTCACTTTAATGCCCTCTGCGTTAAATTTTATGCATCCTCTGAATTTTAAGAATGACAAAGCAAATCCGAATCTTATAAGAAAAGCTTCACATCATAGATGAGGTGGAAAAGAATCCTTTTGCGAAAAAATATCAACGTTAAGGTATATCGCCGCCGACACTGAATTCGATAATTTCAAAAAAGAAAGAAATTAGAGAGCAGGCTGATAAGTACCGAACTTCTGCAAAAAAGAGAAAAACTAGCAAAGTGTGTACTTACAGTGAGTTGGAAAGACTCCTCTTCTTTTGGTACAAGCAGGCTCGTGCGTTAAATGTTTCTATGGATGGGAATATTCTTCGAGAGAAGGCACTTGATATAGCTGCCTCATATGGCATGGATATTTTCTTTACATCAAGTGGGTGCATTTCACGTTTTAAAATTCGCCATGGATTGGTATTCAGGAAATTATGCGGCGAAAATGCCACAGTAGTAAATACTTACGAAATAGAAATGCGGTTAAAAAAACTTCCGTATTTACTAGAAGGATACAAGAATTGTGACATCTACAATGTAGACGAAACAGATCTGTTTTGTAAACGCTTGCCAGAGAGAACGCTAGCCTTCAAAGGAGAGTCATATCATGGTGGTAAAAATTCCAAAGAAAGACTTGCAGTGTTACTGTGCACAAATAAGAAAGGTTCTAATAATCGAGTTCCCCTCACTATTGGTAAATCAGCTAGACCTCGATTTTTCAAGAATGTAAAGAAACTGCCAGTAGTCTACCATTCGAATGCCAAAGCATGGATGAAAAATGATATTTTTACAAAATTGCTTCATGACCTTGATAGATCAATCGACTTAAAAAAGGAAAATCATTTTATTTATTGACAATTGCTCAGTTCATTCATCAGATGCGTCATCCTTGAAACATATAGAAGTCAGTTTTTTCCCAGCTAATTGTGCATCTGTCGTACAACCTCTTGATGCTGGCATAATCAACTGTTTTAAGCAATTTTACAGGAGAAAGCTAGTGAAAATATCTTTTCGCTTCATGGAACAAGCAAAAGAACCTACTCCAAAAATAGACCTTTTACAGGATATTCATTTTGTACTTTCAGCATGGTATGAGGTAACCTCTTCAGCGACCCAGAATTGTTTCATGAAATGCAGTTTTGAGCGAAAATTTTGAGCATTTGGATGAAGAATGCTCAACAAAAGGGAAAGAAAATAATGACGATGATGACGATAACGCAGATGAAGAGTGGTTGCATGTAGCAGAGGATGTATCTGGTGTGAAATTTAGTGATTATATTTCCATTGATCAAGATGTTGCGACATGTGGTGTCTTAATCTTTTCAGGGGCAGAAGATTTCTGTTCGTAAACTGATGAAATAATTGACTAACACCAGAATATTCAAACGATTTTCTAAAATAAAAACCCGCTAATTTGCACTTTCATTACAAAAGCAATATTTTATTAAAATATTCTTGCTGCCATTCGTCAGTTTTGGAATTAAAATTAGGTAGCTAGACCATCTAGCCACCGCTCGTGACAGTATTAAGCATAGAAAAAATGTGTGATGATGCAAAAAATGAAAATAATGGCGAAGAAACAGAGGATAACGTTCATGTCGATGAAGCTGAGACTACACCAGTGCCAAGTCTGTCTGATACAATTACGGTATTGCAACTGCACAAACTTTTCTATATAGACATGAAATTACAGAAAATAACCAGATAAAGGCTGTACATCTTGAAAATTTGTTGTTTAATTAAAAAAATTAACGAAAAACCCAACATAAAATTACTGATTTTTAAAAATAAGTATCAATTTTCTGCAACTTCGATTTATTTCTTTTACAGTTTCATAAGTAACAACATAATACTTATTTGTGTACTGCATGCATTGCATGTATTTGTAATGCATAAAAATTGTTTTCTTCGTATTTTGACGTTAACCCGCATTCATCGTTTTCCCGCTTTCATCGTTTTTTTTTTCCACGCATCCCTTGAAAAACGATGAATCGAGGTTCTACTGTAGCTCAGTACTTGTTTCCGGCTAATATTCCAGATCGATATTAAAACTTCTCCAAGATATACTAATAAAAGAATATTTCGCTGTCTAATAAAAGAATGTTTCACTGTCTGTCTGTCTATCTATGTATGTGAGTTTGCCTGTCACTCTGTCACACTAACGAAATCTACCTCACTTATAAGTCTGAAAATTTACATGAGGGCAGTCCGATGCATGGCCTGAGGTTCAGAATTTTAATTTTTTAATAATTAGCTGATATATTAATTAAAAACGACAACGAACTGTCATCAAAAACTCATACTTTCATTCTGAACCTGAAAAAGTGCTCGTGCGTACCTAGAACCTGTTTTACAGAAGAGAACGAAAATGAAGAACCCAACAAATGGATTGTAAAGGATTTTTCGCCATTTTTTTAACGTCCATAGACCAAACCATTTAGTATAATTAAAAACGTTCGAAAATATCGTACTTTTGCATATTAAATGCCGTAATCAGTTTGAGAAACGAAACGGTGCTAACCCTTTGAAAAACAAATTTCAAAAATGATCTTTTTCGCTGTTCTCTTTTTCTTCCATAGAGCATTGCTTCCCTAGGGAGCAATTTCGAAGTTACTGGTTAACCTTAAATACGTCTTTAAAGCTGCGATCTTCTTTTCGAGAGTGTCCGTTTTTACCCGACTGCCAAGAAGGGTTATGTGTTTCACGCGTGTCTGGGTATGTGGTTTTCTTTATACCTTCGTAACACCTCAACGACTGGATGGATTTTAATGAATGAGGCCTCTATTAATTCGTCCTAACCATCCGATGGTTATAGGCTAGGTTTTGTTTTTATAAATTCAAAATGGTGGCCGTAAAATACAAAATGGCGGTAGAGACGAAAAAAATTACGCACCCTGTTGAGTTGCATATCATTGGATAGGTCTTTCAAAATGAAGACGATGTTTCATTGACTACTTTACAGTCAGAAGCTCCGTTTAAATATTACAGAATCTGAAAGTTGTGTAGGAAGGATCTCTAGCTTTAGTGCAACTCTAACCATCCTAGACATCTATAGGCCTCATCAAAACAGTGTTTATAGATGGGAACTAACAATTAAACACAACTTAAAAGTCATCAATACAAATAAATAAAATAAAATTGGTAAGTAATATAAAAAATTGTTTCACATTGAAGAGAAATAATTAATTAGTTCCCTTTTTGCGCAGTTCAGTTTTTTGATTTTTAAAATTTAATTTTCACTTGTTAAAAATACGAATTTTAAGTCTTTAATAAAGATTCATGACCGCAGGCCACTTTGCGCCTTCCGGAGACGTTTTTTTGTTTCGGTAAAAGAGACTAAACGTCCATATTTCGGCACAATCTTTTCAGAGCACATGTGTAGACCTGATTTTGATCACCTACAAAAATGCCAACGAAAACAATATAAACTGGGTGTAAAGTCCATCTTTAATTATCCAACTCCATGTTGACTTGAATATATCTAGAAGTTTATAAACCCCTTCAATTGTAACTGATTCCATCTTAACGTCTGTACATTTATAATGTGTATAATTGTTTGAAATAATAGCTTTTTATTCGAAAACCAACTCATTTAATATAAAATACAATCCATTACATACAACATTTACTTTAAATCACTCGCGGCAAGCCACGCAACAACCTTTCAATTTCCACTTGGACTGTAGAAATCAAATCGACATTCACTACATAGAGGGGAAAAGGAAACAGAGCAGGTTGCGCCATCTATTGGGCACAAATTAATACAGAATCAAACATCCGCCCCCCGATGAACACTGTTCATACAATTAAAAGATTCATATAAATGACATATAAATTTCAATTAACAAAAAACAATATAATTCAATACAAATTAGTTATCAAATACTTAAACTTTAACATTTAAACAACAAGAAAAGTTTAAACTCACCATTACAGCAATATGTTATCTTACTTATAAATTCTTTGCTTCTAAATTAAATTTCTTTAATGTCCTTAAATAGAAGTCTTAACTGTAATAATAAAGAAAGAAATCAGTTTATAAAGTAACAGTTCAATCTGTTATTAAACACTAATCTTTATTTTCAATAGGTAATATTGCAATGTTAGTAATTGGTCTTTTGAGTTCGCCATTTACAGTTTTCAATTTTACTACACGAACCTTACCATCGGTACCAGGCTAAACTTCGATCACTCTTCCAAGTTTCCAATGAAGGGTCTTTGTAGCCATACACACGAAAACACACACATAACATTTTGTAGGTCTTACTCATCTACCACTTCTCATTTTTATAAGGAATGGACCTGCATAATCTGCTCCAGCTTTTGAAAATGTTCTGCAAGGGACAACTCTGCTAGCTGGCAAATCAGCCATTATTTGAGATGTGGTATTGGCTCTAACTCTGCAGCATTTTATACATTTCCAAACAATTTTCTTTATTTCAGCCTTTGCATTTACAATCCAATAATTCTGTCTTATTGCAGATAATAATAGTTGAGCTCCTCCGTGTAAATATTTTTCATGGTAATGCTGTATAATCAATTTTGTAATATGATTAATTTTTGGCATGCAGCTTTCTGAAACTTCAGCATTCTTAAGTCTTCCATCAACTCTCAATATTTTTTTTCATCTAAAAATGGATTCAAAGAAAGAATTTTACTGTGACACTTAATAGGCCTCTGCCTTTCTAAGCATTGTATTTCATATGAGAATTCTACAGCCTGTATTGCTTTTATAATTAACTCAGTAGCAAAACTTATTTCTTTTGTAGTCAAAATTCCATCCTCTCGATTCTTAGAAAGTGAATTATTTTTAAATCCTAGGCACCAAGCTATGATTCTTTGCAATTTTTCCATGAAGAGAATTTAGTTAAAATATTCAAATTTTCATCTGCATTGACTGGGTTCACAAGAACAAAATCATTATTTCTTTTATTCTCTTCCTCTACAATGTTCTCATTTTCCACTTGATTTTTTGGCCAGTAAATTTTATCTTTTATTAACCAAGATGGTCTACTTTTCCAATTTTCGTTGTCAAGCAATTCTTTTGCAGAGCATCCTCGGGTCAATAAATCAGCAGGATTACTCCCACCATCACAATGTCTCCAATCTTGAGGAATTAATTCCTGTATTTCTGAGACACGATTACAAACAAATTGTTTCCACCTTGAAGGCAGACCCTTAATCCAATGGAGAGCAATTGTACTATCTGTCCAATAAATGACACTTGGAACAGAAAAAGTATCCTGCAGATATTTTCCCATTCGAGCCGCAACTAAAGCACCCAACAATTCCATTCTTGGAATGGTTATCCTCTTTAAAGGTGAGACTCTTGTCTTGGAAATAACGAAAGCAGTATTTATTTTATTATTCTCGATCACATATCTAAAATAAGCGACAGGGTCATAGGCCTTTAAACTAGCATCCGAGAAGACATGCAGTTCAATATTATCTCGCATAATACTATCATTCATATTGAAAAAATACCTCGATATGGAAAATTCAGTCACATATTTCACCTCAGAACACCATTCATTCCACTTATATTTTAATTCGCTGTCAAATACTTCATCCCAGTCCACACCCTTTACCCATAATTCCGGTAACAAACATTTAATTCTCATTGCAAAGGGAGTAAGAAATCCAACAGGATCGAAGCACTTTGCAGCACAACTTAAGACACATCGCTTTGTATTGCTAACATTATTTAATGCCAGTAACAATGGCTTAATATCAAGACTTAAATTATCAGTACGTGTATCCCAGTTTACTCCTAATATTTTTTCTAATTTGTGTAAACCTTCTTCATCACCCTGCAATATATTGTTTTCTCTCCAACTCTCGCTTAACTCTTCTGAATTAGTTTCAAATTTTCTGAGAGTCATACTAGCTTCTTTCAATATGTTCACCGCAGTTGTAGAAAGTCTAAGAGCATCTTCAACTGAATCAGCTCCAGAACATAAATCATCTACATATAGCGCAGTGTTAAGCATTTTAAATGCATCAAAATGTATTTCTTCAAATTTCCTAATATGATGCTTAATAACAGAAGCAAGAATGTATGGAGAACAATTAACTCCAAAACCTACACGTGTCATTCTAAAACATTTTAAATTTTCATCAATAGTACAATCTCCAGAAAACAGAAATCTTAGATAATCTCTATCAACATCATTAATTCCAATCTGTAAGAATGCCTTTTCAATATCAGCAGTAAATGCAATTTTGTTTTCTCTAAATTTTAAAATTACATCCAGTATATTAGGGTTCAAATTCAAACCAATTAATAAATAGTCATTCAAAGACAATTTATTTTTACCTTTAGAAGAGGCATCATATACAATTCTTACCTTAGTGGATTTGTCTTTGCGAATTACCGGATGATGTGGCATAAAATAGCAATTTTTATCAATAAGCTTAAAATTACATTTTTCAATAATATTTTTATCCAACTGGTCATTTAATATTTCTTCGTATTGCTCAAACAACCAAATATTTTGCCTTAATCTTCCATTTAACCCATTTAGACGTTGTATAGCAATTTCATAGTTCGAATCCAAATTCTCTGGCTCAATCTTCCAAAGTAACCTGGTTTCGTAACGCTTATATTTATACACTATATTATTCTCAAATTCTTTTATCACACCATTTTCGGTATCATTAGTTACATTTTCATTTTGCTTTATTCCCAATGTATCAAGTTCACAAATTGCCTTAATATCACTTAATATTTCCTTATTTTCATCAATTATTACGTTATTTACACCAACATAAGGATTATGTTTAGTATCTAAAGTTGCTTGACCCTGTAGAGTTGTCCCAAATATAGTGTCAAGAGCCACCAATCTTTTACTTAAACGCTCAATATTCACCGTTACTATTTCCCAGTAACTATCCGCACCTATTAGCATATCAATAGGCATTTTATTATTGTCAGAATACCAAAGGGACAATCTTTTCAATTTCTTCTTTACCCATCCACTTGGCATATTCACTACATTGGCAACTGTAATTTTATTTACAACTAATGCATTTAAAGTAGCTTTCACATTTTGATTGCGCGGATTAAGCAACTTGACCCTGACACAATTATATTCACCTGTATTAGGTCTTTCTTCACCGAAAGCATGAATTTGTAATTTTTCAACTTCCATAACCGGAAGCTTTAATTTATCACCTAAACCCTTACTTATAAATGATCTATGAGAACCTCCATCAATTAAAATTCTAATCAATATGTTTTTAAATTTTGAGGAAATCACAGCAGTGCAAGTTTGCACAAAAACAGTTGAGTTATTTAAATTGTTTGCGCTAAATGTTGAAATAGTTGTTGATAATGCATCATTGCTTTTATTTTCTATGCTAGTGTTAGCCTGGAAATTTTTTAATTCCTTATTTTCATTACCTTTTTCGCATAAAAGTGTAGTGTGCCAACTCTGCTTGCATATATTGCACGTATTTTTCCTCCAACAATCCTTTGCTATGTGTTTACTTCGAAGACACTTAAAACAAAGTCCACGTTTTTTAGCATTAATTTTCCTCTGTGCAATGCCAATAGGACATTGTTCTGACCCATTTTCCTTAGAAACGCAAAATACACAGTTATAGCGAAACAGTACCGAAAACTGGCGATTTGAAGCAATAAAATAATAAAACTTTGTAAAAAATCACAATAAAATAAAACAATACACAGGACGCGTTTCGAGCTAAAAACATAACAGCTCGTCATCAGCTACAACAAACACTTGTTCTCTTGCGGACACGTGTTTGTTGTAGCTGATGACCTGTCCTTTTTTTTCTGGTTGGGTGGGAGGGTGTCTGAACTAAAACACAATTTTTATCTTATAAATTAGTTCTTTCTGAATATTTTTGTACATTAAATCATCGTTAATTTTATATCTTCGCGAAAAAACGCTGAAAATAGCATTATAAATGACTAAAACTTCAAAAATTGCAGGATAAAAAAATTTCTATATTGGAAAATAATAGGATTCCAGGGGTCGATGTAGGCTTTTATTCTTGGGGCCCATTTTGTGAAAAGTAAAAGTTATTTTTGTGAATTTTGTAATATTTTTGTGAAAAATACCATTTTGTAATGAAAGGTTGAAATCCAGTTACTCAAATTCGAACCAAGAATTTATTAACAAAAACTTCTTTAAATCCCCTTGCTAAAGTTTTTGCTTTTCGTGACCAGGTTTTATTTACAAATTACATATTTTAAAACAGTTTTTATGAAAAAGATTGTTACGAAAGGGGCCTGGCCTATTTTATTAAAAGGAATTTTGTGAAGGGGCCTGTTTTATTAAATTCATTTTTGTGAAGACGCCTGTTTTATTAAGTTCATTTTTGTGAAGAGGCCCATTTTATTAAATTCATTTTTGTGAAGAGGCCCAGTTTATTAAATTTATTTTTGTGAAGGGGGCCATTTTATTAAATTTATTTTTGTGAAGGGGCCCATTTTGTTAAAAGTTTTTTGTGAAAGGGCCCTAAATTAATCCCAAATTTTGCCTGGATCGACCCCTAGATTCAATTTGCGAATGTTGAGAAATCGTCGCGCAAACTCAAAAAAAAAAAAAAAAAAAAAAAAAAAAAAAAAACCCACAAAAATTGATGTGCGCGAATTCCAAATAAACTTCATTGAAAAAAGGATAAAATTTATTGTACTGGACTAAAAGTTAACAATTGGATATATTTTTAATAATGTAAAAAATCGCCGCGAAAAACAAAAACAAAAAAGAAACATTAAATCGCATAGGAATTGCTAAAAATTCAGAAATCACAGATGACAAAATTTAGTACATTAGGCTAAAACAATGGAACTGAAATTCTTTTAGGAATACGGAACAATCTGCGTGGAACATGAAAAAACAAAAGAATTGGAAACATGAACTCGCTCAAATTTATTCCCCCAAACAACGATAAACAGGCAAATCCGGCAATCCTACAACGCCAAAGTTAGTAAAAAGGCTGGCGTAGCATAGTACCCATTGACTAGTTAAACGTGCCCCAACTTTTATACATAGAGGGGAAAATTAAACAGAGCATGTTGTGCCATCTATTGGGCACAAATTAATACAGAATCAAACACTGGGCATATTTTGACGCGATTTCGTTTGCCTTCGGCTCAAGTTTTCACTGCTAGATATGCATGCTTTTCCACGAAATTTTAAAGAATAATTATTTATATAAATTTGTATAAGCTATTAAAATTTTAGAGCATTTGGGCGATAAGAACTACATCTTTTTTGTTATGCTAACCTAACCGATCCGGAAACAAGATATAATATGGGCAGAAGATGTATTCTTTTCTGAACTGAGATATAATATTTTTCAACTATTGTTTCTCACGAGGTGCATAAGCACAATTTGTTTAATAGCTATAAATCTCAAAGAGTTCGGAAAAGAACAACTGTTTTTTTAATTACTGAAGTAGACCTAATGAAAGAAAAAAGAAAAAAGTGTTCATACGTGCCATTTTTCTCCCTAAATCTCAATATTTTTCTGGATTGTTTGGCACAGGCAAAAACACATCGTGTTTCTAGATCTAAAAATTCATTCTGAGAAGTCACTTTTGCAGTGAAATTAACATTACCCACATTTTGATTTAAAAAAAATAGATTTAACTAGCTAAAGTTCCCGGCTTTGCTCTGAATTTTATGAATGTTGTGAAAAATCAACGATTCCATGCCAATTAACGTAGTTTTCACTCTTTTTTTTTATTTAATCTGGACGACATATTGCCTACTTAATAAATATAACCTGTGATCTCGATTGAGACTAAGTTTAAAACCTTTTGATGAAAAGTTGTGTCCGAGTATTTTGTTATTTAAATATTTTTTCTGTGATTAAAGAAAAACCGCAAGTACAAAAATTCTATTACAGTCAATCAGGGTAACTTTGAACCACGGGGTGTAACTTTGCACCACCTCCTATTTTTCAATATTTTTGACTCTAAAAGACTAAAAAAACTCCAGAACTGTGCTCTGTTGGCAAGGTTCTAAACTGGGGTTTCTACTCTTTATTTTACAAAATAAATTAGCAACATTATGCGCAATTAATTGCATCATCTAACTATCTTTGTGAAGTACTGTTTTCAAGTTAATTTTGAATGCTGTTTTGAAGTTGCTGTAATCCAATTAAATTTTCATAGTAAGTAACAATATACTCATTTAGCAGACATATTATTATCTAAATGTTGTAAATGTGTTAATATTTTGTGATTATTTATTTATTAATAGGTAATCAAATGTAAAATAAGAAGGCACTAGCATTTTACCGCATTTTCAGGGTAACTTTGAGATGGCTCAAAGTTACACTGATGCTTATAATTTACTGATTTGAACAGCACAAGTGTTACCATCTATATGATGGAAATCGATTTAATAATATTTTTAGAATGTATTTTATTGGCAACATTAGGTATTATAGCTTCAATATTATTCTAATAGTATTTTAGCGCCTAAATTGGGTATGTTGCCGAAAAGCAACACCCGTCACTTAAGGGTTAAGACAATGTTATACCAAAATTTTGTACTAAAAATACTACATTGTTATTATTTCTTATTTGAATGTCCTGTGTGTACTGTGCAAATTCATTATAAGTAAAAATTAGAACAAAATAAATAGATTTAGTGGCAAAATGGTAAGGAAAATTAAACTCGCAAAGTTTAATTTTCTATAAAATACGTTTAGCATAAACCTCAGTTAAATAAAACAATTTTCGCTGATGCCCATTTTTTCTTTATTTTAAATCGTTAAGGCATTCGTCTATCAGATTAAAATGTTATTTTAGCAAGTTTAATTTCGCCACATTCCCCCCCCCCCCCAAAAAAAAAGTCAAAACATTGTGAGAATGAGATATATATAGATTTTTGTGAAAAATAAAATTTTTTAGCGAAAGTCGAAATCCTGTTAGCAACGATTTTACCACTAAAAATGAATAGTTTTTTTTTTATTTGTTCGTTTAAAAATATAAATATAGACATCATCGAGTCAAATATTTAAAATCATAAAAATTTAAGGTTCATTTATTTTAGGTAGCTTTCATTACAAAAAGCTACCTATTGCAGCCGTTCGGAGGAAAGCAATTTCAAAAAATTTTGGTATATTTTCATCGATCATGACCACCAGACCCCGAAACCACCCTCCGTTCAAAATTGATATATATATATATATATATATATATATATATATATATATCTGACCTATGTCACACTGTAACTCTCGTAATTATGAACCGATTTCGATGTATTCGGTGTGTACATAGTACATACCAATGTCTCGACCGAGTTCGTTGGTCAGCTTCATCCGACGTTTTGTTTCAAAGTGGTGGCCATTTAAAAATTTTTAAAAAAATTTAAATTTAAAATGTGGTACCAAAAAATTAAAAATAGAAAAATATATTTTTCTTATGTATTTGACCTTTATACAAAGATTCCGGAGCAGTTTTTGTTTCGACTATATCTTAAAAAATGGCTGAGTTGTAGTATTTTGAATTTCTAGCGTGGCTGACATTTTGAAACGTCCTGAATTTTGTCACGCGATAAAAGGCGTAATTATGAACCGATTTCTATGTAATTCGTTGCGTACATAGTACATATCAATGTCTCGACCGGATTCTTTGGCCAGCTTCATCCGCCATCTTGTTTAAAAACGGCGGCCATTTAAATTTTTAAGAAAAATTTAAATTTGAAATGTGGTACCAAAAACTTTAAAATTGAAAAAATATTTTCTTCTTATGTGTTTGACCTTGATAGAAAGATTCGGGAGCAGTTTTTGTTTCGTCTATATCTTAAAAAATGGCTGAGTTATAGCATTTTGAATTTCTAGCGTGACTGACATTTTGAAACGTCCTGAATTTTGTCACGCGATAAAAGGCGTATTTATGAACCGATTTGGATGTACCTTGGTGTGTACATAGTACATACAAATATCTCGACCGAGTTCGTTGGCCAGATTCATCCGCCATCTTGTTTCAAAATGGCGGCTATTTTAAAAAAATTAAAAAATTAAAAAATTAAAATGAGATACCAAATTTGGAAAATGAAAAAGATTTTGTTCGTATGTGTTTGACCTTAATACAAAGATTCCGGAACAGTTTTTGTTTCGTCTATATCTAAAAAAATGGCTGAGTAATAGCATTTTGAATTTCTATTGTGGCTGACATTTTAAAACGATCTGATTTTTGTCACACGATAACAGGCGTATTTATGAACCGATTTGGATGTAACTTGGTCTGTACATAGTACATACCAATGTCTCGACCGAGTTTGTTGGTTAATCTTCATTCACCGTCTTGTTTCAAAAGGTTTGCCATTTAAAAAAAATTAAATTTAAAATTTAAAATGAGGTATTAAAAAATTGGAAAATGAAAAAGATTTTTTTATGTGTTTGGCTTTGATACAAAGATTCCGGAGCTGTTTTTGTTTCTAAAAATTTGTTATTTTGTTTATATCTTAAAAAGTGGTTGAATTATAGCACTTTGAATTTCTAGCATGGCTAACATTTTGAAACAATCTTGTATTTGTCACGCGATAACACACGTATTCGCCTATTTCGATGTAAGAAGGCATATTGATAGTATACATCAATACCTCGACCAAGTTCGCTGGCAGATTCATCAGCCATCTTGTTTCAAAATAGCGGCCATTAAATTAAAAAATATATATATATTTAAAGTGAGGTGCAAAAAAATTAGAAATTGAAAAAGGTTTCTTTCTTAAGTATTTGACCTTGATATAAGGATTCAGGAGCATTTTTTGTTTGTCTTTACCTTAAAAAATGGCTCAGATATAGCAGTTTCAATTTCTATTGTATGTAACATTTTGAAAAACCTGATTTTTTGCATGCGACAGCACTCGTATATATCAACCGATTCCGATGTGAGTGAGCATGTGCACAGCAATTACTAAGGTCTCGACCAAGTTCACTGGCTAGCCTCATCCACCATGTTGTCTTAAAATGGCACGCACTTTAAGAAATCGCCGAATTTGCAGCCAAATATAAGCTACTTTAAAGAAAAGCAGCTTGGATAAAGTTGACTAATTTCGCGAAATTCTCATTCATTATATCGATAAAAATTAGTATTGAATCTCCTATATTCGTTTTCCACTAAATTGAGCTTCGTGTGTTTGAATGATACAAGTTGGCTTTTTTAAAATAAGGAATATGAAATCTACCTTTTCCTCCCGGCACTGGCCGGAAGGACTTTTTATTATCGTGGACTCTGGCAACGCCGGACGAGTCAACAAGTAAATAAATTAAACGAGAAAACAGGAATTCTGCTTTTTCAGAATTTAGTGTCGCCCCCGATGAAAAATCCTCATTTACCATCTAGTCTTAAACAACACCTACCGTAAAGTTTGCGTATGACGTTACTATCGCTAAATAATACACAAATCCAAAAAAGATGTTGTCATTCGAGAAACTCGACGATAAACTAGGCTATCTCGTGATTCATGTGCTTTCATTTCTTTGTAACAGTAATATCGATACTTATAATTAAATATAGTTTAAAATAGCTCCATGTTTTATCAGAAATCATTCATTTTTATTTTATTTTTTTCAAAATAGTACGTAAATTAATTACATTTGTTTTTCAGATGATATGGGTAAATGGCAACAAAAAGATATAATTTCTATTTTCCAAATATTTTTCCTTTACTTCCTACAGAAATGGAGTACTTCAGTTGCCAACATAAAAAAACAAAAACATATATATATATATATATATATATATAACCTTTTATGTACTGAATTATGAATTCATGAAACTTTTATCTTCTAAAGTATTTTTCGTGAATTGTTTAAACTATATAAGAAGATTTACATAATCATTTAACAAATTTCAGAAGGATTTTAGAAGGACTGAAGGATTTAGAGGGATTCATTAAATTTCAATTGATAGGGATTTTGTGCAATATTTATAAGCCCACTCAAAAATTTTATTTTAAATATATTTCTTAGTATTTTGTAGAATTAGGAAATGTACATACACAATGTTCTTACAATATAAATATAGAAATATTTCTGAATTGAAAAATACCCCCCCCCCCCTTTAATAACGCTAAGAAAGCTGAAAAGATGCAAAGGCAAAATACATCATCCTTTAAAAAATTTTTTGTTTTATGTAACCAATAATGCTTTTGGAACAAGATAAAGTAATGTATGTAAAACTCATTTTAAACTCTATTATAACTAATCGATCTATAAAATGAATTTTATAACATGTTATTTTAATGGTACTTATAAGTACCGTCAGTAGATAAATGGTTAAACTACAAAAAAAAAATCAATATCTCAAACATAAATTGAGATGTAGTTTTCAAACAAATTGCATTTGAAAGTACTTTTTTTCTATAATACGACGGTATAAAAATTGAAAATGTGCGATGCTTAGAAGTTAAAATAATTGCAGTAGATTATTTAATAGTACAATGATACATCTGCTTTGTTTTATACAAAGGAACGTTAGTTTTTGGAGACGACATTTTAATTGCTGAGCGAAGAAATAACATAGCGGGAGCTAATAATATAAATGAAACGTGAATTTAGTAGAAATGTAATCGACAAACCACTGAAATTATCAGAATCAAAAAATTTGTTGAAAGTTTTGAAATCTTTTGCATTTTCTTTGTCTATGAACTTCTGGTCCTAGACTAATACCAAAGTACCGCTTTTAATAAAGTGCAAAATTTATTTCAACATTATTGATATTTTTCATATAAAAATGCTTTGTTGTATTGATATTCGGCAATCTAAAGATAATACATTATATGTAAAAATCTATTAAATTTCTTAATAAAAAAATCTTTTTCACCTATCTTCTGTAACACAAAAAGCCCTGCTTGCATGTCTTAATATTGATAAAAAAGATAACGAATGATTAATCTATGCGTAATAATTTCCTATTAAAATGGGAGTTTTATCGCCGGAATTAAATATTCATCCAATTATCTCAGACATAAAATTGATAGAATCTCATAATAACATAGTAACTTTTGCTTCAGTGGCACTGTTAAATTACTTTAAGGATGTAAAATTAATGATATTTTCATCCACTTTGAAATCGATTTATTAAAAAGTTACTTTGAGACATTTTCAACTTTAAATTAATAAGTTATCAGTGATTTCGGGTTTTTTTTTATAGTTTATTTTATGCGATAGAAGAAAAATGTAGATTTAATAGAAGCTCAATTTTCGAAGAATAATTTCTTTTTCTGAAAAATATAATATTTTGAAATCAGTGTTATCAGTATTTCCATTAACATAAAAATAATTATCGAAATAATCAAAAAAGTCTTTTCTTATTTTTATCATTATTTACGAATTATAACATGCTTTATGTTTTTAGTTGCAATAGATAGCAAATACTTAATGCATATTAAATTTTTCTTGGTAAAAAAATTATTACAGATTTATGCCTTTCCAATACTAATTTTGTTATTCATCTTTAGCCGATTTATGCCTAGCGTTCCGAAATTGCGAAGTTGTGTGTTTTCAGAAATGATTTACATTATTACTTTCTTCTATCTTTACAAGAAGAAAGTATTGGATTCGTGAAATTTTTCGACTTCCGGTTTTCGACGGATTTATACGTTTACCTGAACATGATTTGATGGTTCTTAGGAAATGTCTGTCTGTCATTCTGCCACTCTGTCACTCTGCGAATCTGTATGTGACAAAAATTTTGTGGGCGCTCTATCTCAAGATCTAATGCACGAAATTTCACAAAATTTTAGATTCAGTTAGATTTTCATATAAACTGGCCCTGATTAGTTTTTGGTGAAAATTTTCCAACAGGTGGCGCTGCTATGCGGCGTTTTTCACGATTTCTGCAATAGCTATATCTTAGAACTACTGTACGGATTTTCATAAAACTTCAGATTCAGTTAGTCCTGAATATAGTTTGGTGCTGATCAGTTTTTGGTGAAAATCGCCCAACAGGTGACGCTGCTGTGCGGCATTATTCATGATTATCGCCATAGCTATAACTCTAGAAAAAATGCACGAATTCTCATCAAACTTCAGATTCGAATAGTCCCTGATATAAATTAGTGCTGTTTAACATTTGGTGTAAATCGCCCATCAGGTGGTACTGCTGTGCTGCATTTTTCACGATTTCCGCAATAGCTGTATCTCAGGAACTAATGCACGAATTTTCATCAAGCTTTAGATTCAGTTACTTCCTGGTATAAATTGGTCCTAATAAGTTTTTGGTGTAAATCGCAAAACATGTGGCTCTGATATTCAGAATTTTTTACAATTTTCTCAATAGCTCTATCTAAAAAACTAATGCACGGATTTTTGTCAGATTCAGTTTCTTCAGATTCAGTTAGATGTTGCCAAAGTTGTTGATAATTAGATCTCGGTGTAAATCATCTACCCAGTGGTGATGATATACTGCATTTTTCAGGAAGTATTAACATGTATGATATAGAAGAAAATTTTGGGATTGCCAGATCCGACAAGTTTTTTAGATTATCGAAATAAAATAAAAACTTGCTTAAAAGGTGCATTTTTATACAACAGATGTCACAATATAGAAGATGTTAACACATATTATACTTTTTAAAAACTTAAAAAGAGTTTACAAATATAATACACGCGCCGAGCGCTTTCGATCAAAACCTTGATCATCTTCTGGGCCGCTTTGAGTACAACTGATACGTCTCTAACGCACTTTCATCCTCGGTCGGACAAATGGGCAAGTCAACTTTACAGTGGAGGGGAGACAGCAAAACAGTTCCGAAAAATGGAGGGGGGAGGGGGGGGGTGAAGTGAGACGGACAAAAAGTTGAGCGTTACAAACCAAAACAACATCTATTTCAAAAGATTTAACCATATATTTGGAATGTTATATGACATATTATCATTAATAGCTTTATTATTCAATATTAAGATTTCAATGGACTCTTTTATCAACGACAAATGATAATGGGATGAAGGAATAATTATTCTTGCTTCATTAAAACGGATATTTAAATTATGCTGTAAGTTAAGGCTTGCTAACGCTGTGGAGGCTCTATTAAACTTAATGTCACTCATGTGCTCTTTTAATCTATCTTTGAATTTTCTTCCCGTCATTCCGACATAAACTTTTTCTTCTTGTTCTTCCGTTAACAATGGAATAATGTAAATGCCTGCGGTCTCTTCATTAGGAACAGGGTCAATCTTGCTATGGATAACGTCTTTGAGTTTATTTGTTGTTTTAGCTACTAAATTGATATTGAACTTTTTTACTGCATATCTTAATTTCTCATATAAACCAGGAATATAGGAAAAATTACAAAATTTAAGTTTATTAACTGGATTGTTCTTCTTTACTTTATATTTCATTTCGTAGACCAGTTTATTGATAAAATGAAGGGGGAAACCATTTTCTTTGGCGATGCATTTAATTTTATTTATTTCACTATCAAGAAAATTGTCAGTGCATACTTCAAAAGCTCGCTTAGCATAAAAATTGTAGGCTGTTATCTTGTATCCAAAAGGGTAAACGCTGTTATACGGTATGGTATGGTTTGACCTGTTGATTTTTTATAAACATTTCTATCTAGTTTTCCTTCATTTCTCGTTAACTCAACATCCAAATACGGTAAGGTCTTTTTATTTTCTAATTCCAAAATGAATTTTATGTTTTCGTCTATTGTATTAATTTCCTGTAGAAATTCATTTAATTCAACAATACTATAATTCCATATGATAAACATGTCATCGACATATCTAAATATCCGTTTTTATAAATTAATTAAAATCCTAAAATTATTAAATATCCTAATTTAAATATCCGTTTTAATGAAGCAAGAATAATTATTCCTTCATCCCATTATCATTTGTCGTTGATAAAAGAGTCCATTGAAATCTTAATATTGAATAATAAAGCTATTAATGATAATATGTCATATAACATTCCAAATATATGGTTAAATCTTTTGAAATAGATGTTGTTTTGGTTTGTAACGCTCAACTTTTTGTCCGTCTCACTTCACCCCCCCCTCCTCCCTCCATTTTTCGGAACTGTTTTGCTGTCCCCCCTCCATTTTTCGGAACTGTTTTGCTGTCTCCCCTCCACTGTAAAGTTGACTTGCCCAGTTGTCCGACCGAGGATGAAAGTGCGTTAGAGACGTATCAGTTGTACTCAAAGCGGCCCAGAAGATGATCAAGGTTTTGATCGAAAGCGCTCGGCGCGTGTATTATATTTGTAAAATCTTTTTAAGTTTTTAAAAAGTATAATATGTGTTAACATCTTTTATATTGTGACATCTGTTGTATAAAAATGCACCTTTTAAGCAAGTTTTTATTTTATTTCGATACATTTTCAAGGTGAATGTGACATTCCCAACAATATATGATTATTCATATATATATATATTTATTTTTTAGATTAATTTATGTTTTCCATTTTTTTACAATTATTTAACACAATGTAAAAACAGAATATTCAGATAAGCATATTATGATAATTACTGCATTATACATATAGCAATTTTAACTAAACAAAGAACTGAGATGAAAAAGAATCTGTCAAAAATTAATTAGACATAAAAGTTGAATTTCGTGGCAACGTTGATTTGGAAGATGGCCAAATTCTAAGCTTTAAAATTACATCTACGAATGGACTTCGTAAATTTTCTAAAATTAAAAAGCCTGGAAAAGTTCAAAGTAGATTTTTTTTACAAAGGTAAATTTACATACTTTGCAATTTTTATTTAGAAAACGAACAATATTTATGCAGAGTATCTAATTTGCTATTTATTGCAGATGTAAAGAAAAGTACATTTTTATCAATAATTTTTTTCTTGTGTTCAAATTTTTTTATTATTATTATTTTCTTACTTAATTAAAATGATGTATTCTAACATCTGATTAAATATTTTTCAAATCGAAGCTGTTAAGTCACGAAGAGTTAAACTTCAAATTACATAACTATTTTCAGAAACTAGTTCCGTTAATTTTCCGAGGTATAACAGCACTCATCTAGGCAAAACCGCTTTTATGCGCCCGGTTTTACACGAAAATAAATCAGAAAAATTACAGGAAGATGGCCGAATTCTAAGTTTTAAAATCACATCCACGAACACAGAGCTAGCTAGAAATCATACAAGTAGAATAAAGCTGGATAAAACAGGGTATGCGCATGAAACAGGGCGCGTAAAAGCAGTTTTGCCTAGATGAGTGCTGTTATACCTCGGAAAATGGACGGAACTAGTTTCTGAAAATAGCTATGTTATTTGAAGTTTAACCCTTTGTGACACAACAGCTTCGGTTTTAAATATATTTTCTCAGATGTTAGAATACACCAATTTAAGCACGTAAAAAAATAGGACATAAGAAAAAAATTACTGTCCAAAAGGTATTTTTTTACATCTGCAATAAATGGCAAATTTGACACATCCTATAATTAATGTCAGTTTTCTACTTAAAAATTGAAAAGTATACAAATTTACCTTTGTAAAAAAAATCTATTTTTGAACTTTTCCAGGCTTTTTAATTTTAGAAAATTTACGAAGTTCATTTTAGCAATAAACGAAACGATTCTAGTACATTTCCGCTTATTGACGGAAATAAAACATAAGGATAATTGACAACTGTGTTATTTGTTTCGTAAAGCCTTGAATACTATGTAGTATATATGAGGACGTGAGATTCAAAATCCGCCTTATCCAAAAGATCAAATTTTGGAAAACCGCGAAAAACCTCTAATGCATTCATTTTTTTTTTTTTTTTTTTTTTTTTTTTTTTTGTAAACCAAGGTTTTACAATGACAGAAATACAGAACAAAACTAGTTTTTTTGCAGATTGTTGTGTTTTTTCTACGCAGGTTTACCAAGAGAATAGGTTGGTAGAAAAAACACGTTTTTTTTTTTTTTTTTTTTTTTTTTTTTTTTTGGATAAAGTGAGTTTTTAAACATACATCCTCATAAGCAGATGTATATATATATACAGTGAAACCTCCTTCAACGGCCGCCTCTAAACAACGACAAACTCCGAATACAGGCCACATGCTGATGGATCCAAACACATTCCATAGCATTAACATTAGTACGAACCACTAAATAAGAAATTCTGCACAACGGCCACTTAAAAGTCACGAGAAAATTTTATTACAGCTCTTGGTACAATTTCATATTTATTTGCTAACCGAAATGTGAAGCAGATCAAACAAAATTTACTTGATATGTGAACAAACAGAAAATGAAGACATTAATAATAAAGGGGAAATTTTATATAATATTCTGATAACGGCAGGAATAACTAATATAAAGGCCAGCTTGTTTGTAGCTCTTGTCTAAAATTTGGCAATTAATGCCATATTTCATTCCATACAGCAAATGATGGAAGATAGGAGAGAGGAAGGGGAAATAGATTATAGAATCACCCAAAATTTCCAGTATTAACACTTATACCGAAGATTTGATGAACGTTCCGTGAAATCCAAAATTTCTCATTAAATCATAATGATGAGTTGTATAGTCAAGTCATTTAAAATAGAAATCATTCTCAGTTTCAAAATCAGTCATAATCAAGTCTTTTTTTTTTCCAGAAAGGCATTTGCAATAAAAAAACAAAGCAACTGCAAATCGCTGATTTTCTTATTATATTAAAATAATGATGATTAATTAAAATGATTGTGTGAATTTTATTTAAATTTATGTAATTTTGATTTTTTATGAAACCTCTTAATAACACGCACCTCTGAAGAGTGGTCACTTTTCACCGGTCCCACTGCTAATAGTTATTCAAAGGTTACACTGCACATGACTACACAAAAAAAATCTGGTATTTTTTCGACTGTAGATGGGCTTGCTGAAATTCAGTTTTGTTCTGTGTTATACTTTTTCAGAATTGTTTACATTAATATATTTCACCTTATTAAACGGTGAAGTATTGTTACAGTATTCTGAATGTGTTGGAAAAGGTTTCATAATCTGTGCCGTTTCAGAATTGAATCCGTTTTCAGAATTGTTTACATTAATATATTTCACCTTATTAAACGGTGAAGTATTGTTACAGTATTCTGAATGTGTTGGAAAAGGTTTCATAATCTGTGCCGTTTCAGAATTGAATCTGTTTACAGAATTGTTTACATTAATATATTTCACCTTATTAAACGGTGAAGTATTGTTACAGTATTCTGAATGTGTTGGAAAATGTTTCATAATCTGTGCCGTTTCAGAATTGAATCCGTTTTCAGAATTGTTTACATTAATATATTTCACCTTATTAAACGGTGAAGTATTGTTACAGTATTCTGAATGTGTTGGAAAAGGTTTCATAATCTGTGCTTTTAGCCTGATTTTTCAATCTTGTGTTTAAATATAGCGGTTGAATTTAGTTACCATTGTAGTGGAAATGAATGTATTTACTAAAGATTAAATTTTAATTAATTCATATATGCAAATTATCATTCTTCATATATGTAGGGTTGAAATTTATCAAAAGTACCAAAAACTCTTTTTGGTGTAAATGGAGCGCAATCTAAGATAATATAGCAAATGTAAAAAAAAAATAATTACAGTTTTCAATTACTTCAAATGATTTTCACTTACAGCCAGTAAAACGGACAAGTATATCGACCATCTTTAATTTTTTGATTACGACTGAGGATTAGCGACTATTTTTTTATATTCAATCTTACCACAATTTAAAAAACATCCTTGTGGTAGATATCTTTTGAGACTATCTGGGTATAATTGTAAATCAAAGATTTTTCTTTAAAGTGCAGCAGGGTGCAGATTATTTGAACTCCAATTAACCGAACAGCCTATTTCTCTCAAAAACCTTTTAACGGAACTTCCAATTATCGGAACAGTTTATTTCTCTCGAATTTTTTTAAACCGAACTTCCAATTATCCAAACACCATATTTCTTTCATTTCTCCATATATATTTCATTTCATTATCAGTTCTTGCCACCTAATGTTACATCGGCAATCCAAACCATGGATCAAAGTGTGATAGAGACATTCAAACAACTTTACTCAAAGCAAATGTTAAGAATGCTCTTTTTATCAGAAGAAACAGAAGAGCCTAATTCTCAAGATACCGTAAAAATTCATTTGAAGGGTTGTTGTATAATGGATTGGATTCCTGGAATATAGTAAAATTCTTAACATTAAGGGGTCTCAGGACTCTTAAAGCTGGAAAAAATGAAAAAAAAAGACCATTTTCAACATTTAATATCTTAAAATGTATTTGATTTTAAGGCACAATTTTAATTGGAATAAAATATACAAGTATGTTCTTTGATTTTGTGTATTTAAAAAATTATAAGATGCAGAATTAGCATTTACAGGGGGCTCCAAACTGTTAGACATTTTTCGAGCAAAAAATCGGCATAACAGCTTACGCGCACGATTACAAAATAAGTGTTGCAACTAGAATGAAAATTTTCGTACCTACTTATACTTCAGATTGTAATAATTACCCTGAACCTAAATAAATTTGTATTTAAAGCTTTTTTATATTTTTAATGTAAAGTTGTATTTAGCTAATGCAAAATTAAGAAATTTTCAACAGTATAATCACCTAAAAAAATATTATTTTGAACAATAAAAAGGAAATTTTAGGTTAAGTTTATACAGGATAACATGCAACATATGTTTTGAAAATTTCATGAAAAAATGTTCATAAGTTTTTGAGATATCGTGCGCGTTATGCCCAAAAACGTCATTTGGAGAAAAATGACTTCAAAGTTTCCGAAACGACGCTTCAGCTATTGAACGTGCATAAATTTAAAAGCCATAACTTCAGTTCTAATAGGAATTTCAAGGAAACAATTATATCAAAATCTTCAGAAAAGATAGGAATTTACCATCTAAAAAAATTAAAATTTCGAATATTTTAAATCTTTAACAGTCCTGAGACCCCTTAAAAAAGACTTCGAATAAAATTTTAAATAAAGAAAAACTGATAGCGGATCAGAAAATGAGGAATGTAAAACAATAATGGAGATGGGAAGAATCCTAAGCTATGAAGAAAATGAAATTGGCGGGTGGTTCAATAATGCGTACATGACCTAGATATCAGATTTTAAGGGGTCTCAGGACTCTTAAAGCTTTAAAATTTTCGAAATTTTTTTTTTTTAGATATTAAACTCCTATTTTTTCTGAACATTTTGGTATAAATGTTTCTTTGAAATTCCTATTAGAACAGAAGTTATGGCTTTTAGAATTATACACGCTCAATAGCTGAAGCGGCGCGTTTCAGAAACTTTGAAGTCAATTTTCTCCAAATGACGTTTTTAGGCATAACGCGCACGATATCTCAAAATTTTCTGAATTTTTTTTCATGAAATTTTCAAAACATATGTTTCATGTTAGTCTGTATAAACTGAACCTAAAATTTCCTTCTTATTGTTCAGAAATATATTCTTTATAGGTGATTACACTGTTGAAAATTTCTAAATTTTGCATTAACTAAATACAACTTTGTATTAAAAATAGAAAAATGCTTTAAATACAAATTTATTTAGGTTCAGAGTCATTATTATAATGTGAAACATAAGTAGGACCCAAAAATTTCCTTCTACTTGCAAAATTTATTTTGTAATTGTGCGCATAATCTGTTATGCCGATTTTCCGCTCGTCAAATGACTGACAGTTTGGAGCCCACTGTAAATTCTAATTCTGCATCTTATAATTTTTCAAATACATGAAATGAAAGAACATACTTATATCTTTCATCCCAATATAAAATTTTGCCTTAAAATTAATTACATTTTAAGATATTATATGTTGAAAATGATCTTTTTTTTTTTCGATTTTTCCAATTTTAAGAGTCCTGAGACTCCTTAAATGATGATAAGTCATTTAGTCCATGAGATTCAAGATGAAAAGGAAAATGAAGAAAATGAAAACGAATGCTCTGAAAATGACCCTGGTCCATCACATATTGAAGCCTTTGAATGCTTGGAAACAGCTATGGAATTGCTCGAACAAAACAACAGAAGAACGCTGATCCTATTCAACTAGCGTATTTAAGAAGAATTCGAGATATGGCAGCATCGAAATGAATGTCTTCTTTGAAGCAATCGAAAACTTTTTTGCTTAAATTATACTATCTGAAGTTCAGAAAATTATAAAACAGAGAAAAAAAAAATTTAAATGATAAAAAAAAAAAAAAAAAAAAAAAAAAAAAACCACGCCAGCACAAACTGGTGTTGGCGGTCCCAAGCCTGGATAAAGTGTGAATGTTTTAGTATAGTTAGGAACATCCTTTAAATTGTCTGTCCATGTATCCGAACTTTTGCTTATCCGAACTAGGGTCGGTCCCGAATTGTTCGGATAATCGGCGCTCTAATGTAGTACGAACAGAATAAAAAATGTCGCCGGACGTATGCAGTGCCGACTCGTGAATGTTTATTTTGAAGGCTATAAATGCCCATGTGTTAATTTTATTCTTTTTTCTACGACTACATTTTAAAAGAAAGATTTTTCTTTAAAAAAATGATTAGCAGAACATTATGATACTTCATTGTTCCTTTGTATTATTAAATAAAATAAAATTTTCTTTTAAAAAATAGTGGTGATAAATGAATAAATTTGGAAATCACTGCATTTAGTGCCCCGAAAAATCCACGCAATCAAAATGTTAGCCCGTTTTTGATTCCCTGATTAGCATAGATAAATATTTTTAACTGAAACATTTTTAAAATTTTATGGTTAAATTTTCTTATTACTGATATTTAAAAAAATTAATTGAATAAAATAAAACGCGATTATATATTCTCAAACAAAACCAATATCTTAGCAAAATTTCACTTCATTAAACATTATTCTTCAAATATATAATGTAAAATAAATGAAACTGCTGAACGAATATAAAATAACCCATTATCATTCTCAATTTTTTCTGAGATTTATGGTTTTTCAGGGTATTAAATTCACGCAGTTAACTCAGCTGTAATATTAATGGAGAATCAAAAGAATTTCAAAACTTTTGCTTCAGCGGTTTAAATTGTTTCAATAGTTTAAATCGTTAAGACTAGGAATATAAAAATATGTGTTTTAAAACGATTATTTAAAAAAAATTAAACAAAGGCGTTTTCTTAATTTTAATGAAGGAAGGCTGTGAAATTATAAAATCAATTTTTCAAAACTTAGTGAATTGTGATAGTAGGACCATGTACAAGGAGAATAGAATAAATCTATATAATTCTTGGAATTTTTTTCTGTAGAATTTTTCACAACTTGCATTCAATAATATTTCGAATTTTAAATGCTTAAGGGGTCTCAGGACTCTTAAAGCTTCAAAGTTTTCGAAATTTTATTTTTTTTAAATGTTAAACTCCTATCTTTTTTGAACATTTTGATATAAATGCTTCCGTGAAATTCCTATTAGAACAGAAGTTATGGCTTTTAGAGTTATACACACTCAATAGCTGAAGCGGTGTTTCCGAAACTTTGAAGTCATTTTTCTCCAAATGACGTTTTTGAGCATTTTGCGCATGATATCTCAGAAAGTTCTGAATATTTTCCATGAAAATTTTAAAATATATGTTTCATGTTAGTCTGTATAAGCTGAACCTAAAATTTCCTTTTTATTGTTCGAAAAAATTTATTTTTTATCTAATTATACTGTTGAAATTTTCAAAAATTTGTATTAGCTAAATACAACTTTGTATTAAACAAATAAAAAGGCTTTAAATACAAATTTATTTAGGTTCAGGGTAATTATTATAATCTGAAGTATAATTAAAAACAAAAAAAATCATTCTTGTTGAAAAATTTATTTTTTAATACTGCGCGTAAACTGTTATACCAATTTTCTGCTCGACAAATATCTGACAGTTTGGAGCCCCCTGTATATACTAATTCTGCATCTTGCATTTTTTTAAATGCATGAAATGAAAGAATATACTTATGTCTTTCCTCCAACAAAAAATTGCGTTTTTAAGTCACATAAATTTTAGGATGTTAAATGTTGGAAATGGTCTTTTTTTTCATTTTTTGAGTCCTGAGACGCCTTAAAAGGCGTATAGCCAACAGAGTGAAAAAGCGTCGAAGCCGGGAGACTCGAACCCGTGTCATTCGTACAGATCACCGACGTTCTACCAACTGAACCCTCTGGAATGATACTCAACCTGGGCCTTCTCACTATCATATGTTGACATGGCTACAACCGTAGCATTCATTGATGCTGGATTATATTAAGGGGGTCCGGGGCTAAAGATTCTAAAAATAAATTGAATTTTTTTATTGGCTTAAAAAAATACAGAGTTTTGAGCGTTAAATACCGCAAAGCGCATGCTTTTATGGTCATTAGGTCCACAGATATAACACTTTTGCCTTGAGAAGCGATGCATCCGCTACCCTCTGACGAAAACTTTAACTTCATTTATCCCAGAATGAATTTTTTCACGATTTTTCCATTGTAAAAGAATATATCTAAAGTTCCTTGCAAGATATATGTATGAAAATTTCAACAGAGCTTTTACGTTATATTTCCAACAAACCTTCAGAATGTTTAATTTTGAGTGATAATTTTTAAAATATGCTAATTAATGCAAAACTCACTCATAAAAAACTTCATTTTTATAATTAAAATTCTTTTATAAAATTCATAATCAATATTTTACGAAATCCTGAAAACAAATTAAAATCACACATTTTCTAAAACACAAAAGTGTAAAAATTTTGTAAATCGAGTAAGTACTTCCAGAGTTATATCAAAATTTAAAAATGTTTAAAAATTAAAAAAAGAAAAATATTTAATATTTTTCAGATTTTTTACATGCAATATTCTTATTATATTAAAACATATTTTAGAAAAAATTCATAATAAAATCTCTATAAATAAAAAAAAAAATAGAATTTTGAGCCCTGGACCCCCTTAAGTTTCGTGTTTGCTCCAGAATCGGTGTCTCACGGAATATTCAATCTTGTGTGGCGTTTGTAGCCTTGTCAACATATGATAGCGAGAACTGCTAGTCTGCGTATCGTTCCAAGGGATTCAGTTGTATCAGTGGTCGGTGCGCTATACCGATAACCCGGGATCGAGTCCAGGCTTTGATATTTTTTCACTCTGTTGGCTATACTGCTTTTAAGCAGTTAAAATTTAAAATATTAAGGAGAAAAGAATTTTTACTTTTATAATTATAAGAGTAGAGACGGGTTTAATAGATTATTTCGATATTCCAGGGAATCTTTTGGGGTTTTGCAAAGACATAGCAGAGATGCCAAACTTCATATTATTTTTCATAAATCAAAACCAGAAATTAAAAAAAAAACGCTTAAACAAAATATGTCTCCTATTTTTTTTTTTTTTTTATGGCAGTTTAAGCGGCAATTAAGTTTAGCTGTTAGTGTCTTTTAACTTTTTCTTATTTTTTAATTTTTTACAAAATTTCTGGTTGTAATTAAATAAAAAGAATACGGATTTTGGCAACAATGCTTTTGCGAATGATTTATGCGAATATAAAAATAACTCATTAGACTCATGATTATGTAAGAGCATGGAAAAAAATTCTTTGTCTAACCTATAATGCATAAGAACGATATGAAAATTTAAAAAGTGTAGTTATTTAAAATCAATTCCGGGGCTATTTCATTAACATAATCTTAATTCCTAACTTATTTTGAACATATTGCGCTTTACGTTGCCTAAATATTGTCAAAATGTAAACAAGTTTAAGCGTTTTAAATATTTTTGCAGCTTTTTGTATTAATGACATGATGTCTAGTAGCTGTATTTAGATCTGCTAAAATTATGGTTGCAAGTATGGTTCTGTATGATAAAGTAATGTATATAGAAACTGTAGAAAAATATTTTTAAAACTGACTTTCAATTTAATAATGTTAGATCTATGAATTTCCCTTCTAAATATTTATCTGAACTATTTGATTGTTTATTTTTTCATATTTTTTGCAAAAAATAAAATAGATTTACAAATATTACTTTTTCATATTGTGTATTTTTAATACATTTTCTTAAATTGCCTTTGTATCTATCAGATATTTTTTAACATATTCGTTTAAAAAGAAGATCCCATTTTTCAAAGGATTATTTTTATGGCTGTTCTCTCAAAATGGAACGACCATGTTTTCTCAGTGTTGTTAGAAGAGTAAAAAGTTCTTTTATATGCATGTTTTTAGCACAGTAAATGATAAAATAGAAAATATTGCGTATCTCTATAATTTTCAATTAATGTACAAAAATCTAAAATATTCTCACATCATTTCATTTTCTAAAGATAATGTTTGTCATACGTAATTAGTAAATCCTTTTCTTAAGGTAACTTAAAAAACAAACTGTTTACTTTTGGGCAATCAGTTTTCGTTAACTTATAAAATTATTTTCTTCTTTTAGCTCAGTACGTTAGCAGCAGCTTTTGTTTTTAAGAAAACTAATACTTTTCAGATATTTTAAGTTTATCCCTTTTAAGAGCAATGTGCACAAACCACTGGTGTTACCAGTGGGCTACTTTTTTTTAATTCACATTTCTTGATTGGCACCACTTTTCAGAAATTTAAAAATTCTCCTTATTTAATGACATGTTATTTAAGGCGAAAAGAAGAGATATTTTACTATTTCAAAAAAGTGGTGCCAATGAAGAAATTTTAATTTAAAAAAGTAGTCCACTGGCAACACTGTACCAGCTTGCAAAGGTTGAATGAAGGTTGGTTGTATTTACTGGGGAGAATTTTGTAACAATTTTTAGAAATACTATCTATTTATGCATCAGTGAAATTTAAGAGAGGGTTGTACTTCTTTGACCTAAAATCCACGTGGCATTAGAATTTCCTTCCGGTTACAAAAGAAAGTGATACTATTTTATGACTTTTTGCATGATATGTATCGACATTTCATTTATACATGTACATTTTTATGTGTAGATGGAAAATGAATAACATGCCTTATGCGATGCAGTTGTGCTTCATGAGCGTCCGATTGGGGAATGGTTTCTCTCCTATCACAAGCATCTGAGAACTTCTGTAGAATTTAGATCAACGGTAATTTAAAAAAGTTGATTTTTCACAAAATTTTAATAAATTGAACAAAAAGTCATAGCATATCTCAATCAACAATAGTTGAGATCTGCGTTAATAGATGGCAGCACTACACAATCTGTTTGTAAGGTATCGCATGTTACCAGAGTATTACACGCAGTTGTAAGAAATGACTTGTTGTGAGAGCTGCGTTTAGTAACCGTTTGTAAATATGTAAAATAAACTATAAGCAATCTTATAGTTATGCCTTCTTCCTTAGTTAAGAGTAATTAGTTAAGAGTTACAATAAGAGAGTGGCGATATAAAAGTGGCGACGATGGGATTTAACCCAAATTAAAATGTTGTGATTTTTTTTTTTTTTTTTTTTTTTTTTTTTTTTTTTTAAGAAAAAGAAAAAGAGAACGGAAAATGGCCGATAAAGAAATAATTTCTCTGGGACGCTTAGAAGAATATAATGCGACCGTTCCTTGGACTATTTACGTCGAGAAAATTGATTTTTATTTCTCAGCGAATAGCATAAAAAATGATGATATGAAGAAGAATATTTTACTAAGTTCTGTTGGAACAACAACGTTTCCTATTTTACGTGATATTATTGTTCCGAATACGCTGAAAGAAATCAGTTACGAGGATCTTTTAAAGAAAGCTAAGGATCATTTTTCACCACGCCCTAGTGAACTTGTCGAACGATTTAAGTTCCAGACACGAATAAGGAGGCAAGGAGGGAATATAGCCCATTTCGTACGAGATTTGCGTCGGTTATCCGAATATTGCAGCTTCAGAAATACGCTTAATGATCGCCTGAGTGATCAGTTGGTGTTTGGGATTCAGGATGAAAAGATAGAACAAAAATTACTGGATTCTAAAGATTTAACGTTCCAAACAGCGGTAGAAATAGCTGAGTCATTTGATATAGCTGAGGCTGGAGTGAAATCCATACACATCGGAGATAGCACGACTGTCAATCAAGTGCGTGTTTCGAAAGGAGAGAAATCGAAAGTGGAGAAGTTCGCTCATGCACCTAAGCCTAAAGAAGATAAATTCGCGCCTGAGATACCATGTTACAGATATTCAAAAAATCATAATCCCAAATTATGCCCTTTTAAATCTGCAGAAGGTCATTTCTGCCATCGATTGGGTCATTTAAAAATTTGCTGTCGAAATAGGAAATTTGGAATGAAAAGTGAGAAACCTTTTAAGAACAGAAAAATTAAACCTGTTCAGGAAGAATATTGTTTAAATTTTATGGACGACAATTCCAATAAGGTGTCATGGATAAAATCGATTAAAATAAATGGTGTAAATATACAATTTGAAATTAATAGTGGTGCGGCTCATACTATTGTAAGTAAAAGTGTTGCTCATAAATTATTCTCAGGTAAGCTGCCTTTAATTAAATCTAATATTAAATTACAAACTTATACTAAAGACTCTTTAACTGTTTGGGGGGAATTAAAAGTAAATGCTGTTGTTAATGATTATTGTATTCCGGATTTAAGAATATTAGTCATTAAAGAGGAGGGTCCGAGTCTAATCGGAAAAACTTGGTTAAAGGCATCAAAATTATTTTGGCATAATGTAAATATGATTAAAAGTATTTCGAAAGATGATTTAATTAGAAATTTTCCTAATGTTTTTGCTGACGGGATCGGAACAATCAAAGGTCCTCCCGCGTCAATAAATTTGAAAAAAGATGCAAAACCAGTTTTCCTTAAGTCTCGACCTGTTCGTTTTGCTTTAAGAAAAGCTACTGATGTAGAATTGGTTCAATTAACTAATGAGGCTATTTTGAAACCTGTTGATCATTCAGAATGGGCTAGTCCTATAGTAATTGTTCCTAAGCCTAATGGTTCTGTTAGAATATGTGGTGATTATATAGCAACAGTTAATGCCAATACTGAAAATGATAATTAATTCTCTTCTTAGAATGGAAGAATTATTTTCTAAATTATCAGGTGGTAAATTTTTTACTGTTTTTGATTTAAAAGATGCTTATTTACAACAACCTGTAGATATCGAAAGTAGTAAAATTTTGACTATAAATATACATAAAGGATTGTTTAATGCGTTACGATTAGCATTTGGTGTAAAATGTGCTCCTGGAATGTTCCAAAGAAAAATTGAACATATTTTTTTAAAATTTGAATATGTTGGTGTATTTTTAGATGATGTTATCATTAGTGATAGTAATGAATCAGAACATTCTGAAAGAGTTGAAAATGTTCTGAAATACTTTTCTGAGCATGGTATAAGATTAAATAAAGAAAAATTAAAATTTATGGTTTCGGAAGTTTCTTATTTAGGTCATAAAATATCTCAGGAAGGAATTAGACCTATTCCAGAAAAAGTTAATGCTATTTTGAATGCTCCTATTCCAAATAATGTGTCACAATTGCGTTCATTTTTAGGCTTAATTTCTTATTATAGAAACTTCCTGCCTAATATTTCAGATGTTTTAGAACCTTTACATAGATTATTAGATAATAATGTAATCTGGACATGGTCAGAAAAGCATGAAAAAGCGTTTCAAAAAGTGAAACAATTATTATGTACATCTCCTGTTTTAGAATTATATGATGTTAACAAAGATATAGTGTTAAACTGTGATACTTCTGAATACGGTATAGGGTCAGTTTTAAGCCACATTGTTGAGTGTAAAGAAAAACCTATTGCTCATGCTTCGAGAATATTAAATAAAACTGAGAGAAATTATGCAATGATTCATAAAGAAGCTTTATCTATAATGTTTGGTGTCACTAAATTTCTCCAATATTTAGCTGGAAAAATATTAAAATTATAACAGATCATAAACCTTTAATTAGATTATTTGATCCTGTTAAAAAGGTACCTGATACCTTATCACCTAGAATGCTGAGATGGTCGTAAATGTTAGCTGGGTATGATTATAAATTGAGTATCGCGAAAGTAAAAATAATAAAAATGCTGACGCATTAAGTAGATTACCTCTCCCAGAAACTGTAAATGTAGTAAATAATTCTGCGGAAATAATGTTTGTTTCAAATAACGATAAATGGCCTGTTACTTCTAAAACTATTGCAAAGTGGACAACTGAATATTCTGTAACTAAACAAATTTTAGAGTGGGTGTTACATGGGTGGCCGCGAAAAGTAAAACCAGAAGAATATCAACCACATTTCCGTAGAAGGATGGAAATTTCCTGTCTAGAAAATTGTCTATTGTGGGGACATAGAGTGATCGTACCAGAGGAAGGTCGTGAATATGTATTAAAATTACTGCATTCCGTTCATCAGGGTATATCGAGCATGAAAGCGAAAGCTAGGGGGTAGTTTGGTGGCCAAATATGGATAAAGAAATTCAACAAATGGTAAATTCTTGTAATAGATGGCAGATGTTTGCGAGGGATTGTCCCAAAATGGAACCCTTGAAATGGAAATCTGAACTGCCCTGGGAAAGGATCCATATAGATCATGCCGGTCCTTTTGAAGGTAAAATGTTTTTAATAGTAGTCAATTCTTATGCTAAATTGTTGTAGGTAGAGGTAGTACCCAGGTCTGATAGTAAAACTACAATTAAGGTATTAAGGAGAATTTTTGCTACATTTGGATTATCCGTTGAATTGGTCAGTGATAATGGTCCCGCGTTCACAAGTGATGAATTTGAGGAATTTCTTAAAAATAATGGAATTAAGCATACGCCTGTTCCACCTTATCATCCGTCTTCGAACGGACGAGCAGAAAGATATGTGCAAACTGTGAAAAAATGTCTTAAAAATCTAGATAAAACTGACATAACATGGTCAATTTCACGATTTTTGTTAGAAAATCATTCCACTGCTCATTCGGTGACTGGTAAAACTCCTGCTGAATTAATGTTTGGAAGGCCATTTCGAACAGCCCTTCACTTGGTATTACCATCAAAACCTAAAATACAGCAACCTCTTCACAAATATAAGCTTCATGATTTAGTTTTTGGAAAAAATTTTGGAAAAGGGGAGAAATGGGTAAAAGGAAAATTTTGAAATTATTGGGGAGTGGATGGGTTTTAGTAAATAGATGTGACGGAATAATGTGTAAGCGTCACGTTGATCAGTTGAGACGAAATAAAGAGATAAGTGATGAAATACCAAAGAGAGTTATAGAGTTGAATCGAAATGATAAACTAATGTCAGATAAAGTTGAAAATATGGGACATAGTGGTAAAAATTACAGTGATTGTGATAGGTATGAAAGGGGTAACCAAAACCGTTTTTCTGGAATTAATGGAAAAATAAAAGAGCAGATTAATAATCATGATACTATAGAACCAAGCCAATCTCAGCCTTCGCATTATATTGTGGCAGGTACAGTTGTGAGTAATAAAAATGATGTTACGACAAAGAAAACTGCGAAAGACAATTTGACTGAAACTTATGACGAGGACTATAAGAAAAGTGCTCCAGTTCGAACACGTCATAGAACAAGATTGCCTGTAGTTCGTTTGAACTATGAGGGGAGGGGTGTCATATCTCAATCCAACAATAGTTGAGATATGCGTTAATAGATGGCAGCACTACACAATCTGTTTGTAAGGTATCGCATGTTACCAGAGTATTCCACGCAGTTGTAAGAAATGACTCGTTCTGAGAGCTGTGTTTATCAGCCGTTTGTAAATATGTAAAATAAACTATAAGTAATCTTATAGTTATGCCTTCTTCCTTAGTTAAGAGTTATAATAAGAGAGTGGCGATATAAAAGTCATTTTTTGCCTTTTTGGTTTTACTTTTTTAGCCCCGATATGTTTTTTTCTTACGAGCAACGTTTAAAGTGTCGTCCCTAAAAAATAAGGTTTGTTATATAAGCCAGCCATAAATTGAAGTAGATGCCTCATTCTACGATTCAGTGTTACCAGATTGGGGACTTTTTTGGCCCCAGATTGTTGATTGTCACCTCTTTTTTTAAATAGAAATATTCGACCTATTTAAAAATAGATTACAAATTCTGAAAAAAGGCGAATTATACTAATTTTAAAATGTGGTGACAGTCAAATATTCTCCAATTAAAACAGTCCCCAATCTGGCAACACTGCTACGATTAACCCAGCAGTAGTCGCGAGTCGGTCTTTTTGCCGCGAATTTAAATCATATTCTCTTAACTCATATCCCCTTACAAATGTAATGGAAAAATACCATGTAGCTGACTTTAAATGTTTCTCCATTACCATAAGCTAATTCCATGGATTTTTGTGGTGTAAGTCACATAGCTCATAACTACTATGCTTGTTGGCACTGTTATTTTCGAAAAGTTTAGTTCGCCTTATTCAATTAATGAGATATTCGATAAAATAGTCAATTTTTTACCGTTCTAAAATACTGGTAGCCAAAAATCATAGCATGTGACTTACACTACAGGTGCTCATGGAACTAGCCCATAGCGAAGTGACAGCTCTGTTTTATCTTCACGTACATTTTTATAAGCAAAGCTGAAATTAATCGAAAAGTCTACTCAACGATCACTAATCACAGTTCCTTTTTACTTTTTCCGGTTATTTAAATCTCATGAATAAAACTGTATAATTTAAGTAAACTCCAGATTTATAACTTCATTGAAATGTAATATTCGTATATTAAGTGAAAAATATGTCCGATTTTACATTTTCTGTGTGCGGAAGGCCGGCAGCAAAAAGACCGAGCGCGGCAAATAAAGTTCTGAAAAAAGACGCAACTACTCTCGGGTTAAATACTAATAATATCAGATTTTTTTTTAAACTTTTAAAAATCACACACTTTCAATTTTTACAACACCGTATATGGAAAAAAGTACTTTGAAAAGCCGTTCGTTTGAAAACTGCTGCTCAATTTATTTTTGAGATATTAGCTCTTTTGGAGTTTTTAAAGCCATTTCTGTAATGAAGGTAACTGAAATGCTCCCTTTCTGTAGAAAGTATATGGAAAATAGTTGGAAAATAGTAAATTAATACATATTTTTGTTGCCATTTTTTCATAGAAAATAGGGGGAAATGGTAATTAAAATACGTGCTATGCCAAGAATTTCATCTGCTATAAAAATGTATCAAGCAGGACGGTCGTTCTGCCAAGCCAAGCTGAAAAAAAAAATGCTAACCTCGCCAAACAAACAAACGCCAAGAATAAAACGCAAGACACCGTAACTGCTTATTATACTGATGACAACTTCTCCATGTAAAATCAACCAAACATGCCAGCGTAAAATTTCCCATATCAAAAGAAGCAATCATCGCAGAAAAATAAAACTAAAACCAGAAGGACCCAATGGAAAATATCTTCAATTTGAGACCAAATGCATCCTCATAAATTAATTATAAACAGAGATATAGATTTTTTAAAATAACGTCGAGATACTGAAAATGATCGATTTATTTTCTTCGTCACAATTTATGGTTCAATCAAGGTAGAGACTTAAATAATGGACATAAAAAAGTAAGGATTGCATTTTTGGACAGATATTTACTCAATCTACGTGCTTTTGTAAAATTCAGCTTTAAAAACACAAATTTTCTATTCTTAATTAGCGAAAAACTGTTAATTAATTTTAAAGTTTATAAATTATGCCAAACAGCGATAAACCCGCCAAACCATTTTAGAAGTCTTTTAAAATTTTTTATATTATCCTTTTGCATTGATTTCATCGAAGAAAACTATGGCCGAGATCCAGATAGATTTTTCGCTGTTAGCGAAATGAGTTTGACCAATCAGAAGTCAGAATGTTTGAGAATTTTTGCTGCTTCTGGATCCCGGCCTATGTCATAAAAGTTTTGAGTCATTTTCTTAGTGCCATGGATGAAGTGCAATGTTTACAGAAATTTAGGCTGGGATCCAGATGGATTTTTCGCTGTTAGCGAAACGAGATTCACCAATCAATAGCCTGCATTGCTGCAAACAGCGAAAAGTTCGCAAAAGTGCAAGCTTCTGATTAATGAATCTCGTTTCGCTAACAGCGAAAAATCTATCTAGATTGCGGCCAATTATGTTGAACACAATTTTGCATTTCCACATCCAGGAATGGTATTGATGTCATAACAACAGTGCGTATTCGAAACTATTTAAGGCATTGATTCTGAACTCCTTTGCTATACATTTCAATATTAAAGAAGTTGTTGTTTCAATAGTTTTAGTACTTTTCTCTATTGCTCACTCTAAAACACGAATATCGAAATTTAACCAACAGCGCTCAGAAACTATAGCGCCTAGAATATATAGTGTTGAAATCGGCTAACCCTGTAATACTTAAAAAAGCGCTAAAATATTGTATCCCTTAAATGTGCAATGATACTGCTGTAATATGCAGATCGCAGCGGCATCTGCAGGATATTTTCTACAACTGCAAGAAATTGCTAGTCTATACAATGTAATAATAGTAATACGAAAATCCCACAGATGTCGCTGCGATCGACACTTGAAATTTTAGCAGTATCGTCGCACATTTAAGAGATACAAATTTTTAGAACTGTTTGGATAGCATATTTCCACACTAGGTATTCTAGGCGCTGTATCAGAAACAACACCATAACAGAGAGCCTTTATACATAAGAGTGGTGATATATGCACAGGAGACATGCTCATTTCAAGCTTTTGTCGAAAGTACGGCAATCCGCTTTCTTGAATAGAGGATATTCAATCTACGTTATGATCACATGGTCAAGGCAAGAACGTCTAGCGTAAAGAAGGGAAGGCTCCGTCTACGTAATGTAAATCCCCGCTAGCCAAGGAAACAGTTCATGGGAGAAAGCAGTAGTACACTGTTAAAAATATCGTGAAAAATTACCTCTGTTTTTAAAGGCTATCTGTATTCTGACCAATGAGAACGCTTCATAGGCGTTTATGTAGCGTTCTCATTGGTCAGAAAATAGAGAACCTGTAAGAACCGAGGTAATTTTTCACGATATTTTTAACAGTGTAGTTTCCTGTTTCCCTTCTATCAGTTAGAAATTCTTTGGGTAAATTACCGGTACCACGTGACTTTTTCAGCCTCGAACCCATATTTGGAATATCCTCCATTAGAAGATACGCGCATGGACGATCTCTATTAGACTAGGGAAATAATTCAGCATGCATTAACCTGGCGATAATGGCATGCTCGTAAAGAACTTTAACGATTTTTTTTTTATCACTTTTACCAATAAACACTTATTGGCCGTATGTCGCTACTTCGTTATAGAGACACACTTGTTCCTAATTAGATCCCGGCCTTAATGTATCAAAATACAGAGTTTGCTTTCTGTACTATTCCTGAGCTCAGTTATAGCGTCTAGAAATATAGGCCGGTATCCAGGTACAATTTTGCAAACAGTGAAAAGTTAGCAAAAATTCTGGCTTCTGATTGGTCAATCTCGTTACGATAACACAGAAAAATCTACCTAGATCACGGTCACAGTGTGAAAACCGGCTATTCCAGTAATTCTTTAAAAAGTGCTAAAAATTGAATCCCATAAATATTGAAAAAAACTGAATGACAAATGTCGATGGGAGCAACATTTTCTAGATCTTCTCTGAGCGAAACATTTTCTTTTGAAATAGTTATGTTGGAATTACCATATGTCGCTGTAATCGACATTCGTCGTTCAGCCCCGTTCAACATTTATGGGATACAATTTTTAGCACTTTTTTAATAAGCCGATTTTTAAACTATATCTTCTAGAAACTATAGCTCCGTTATAGCGTCTAGATTATATGTTGTAGAAATCGACTATCCCGGCAATACTTAAAAAAGCGCGAAAGTATTGAATCCCTTAAATGTACAACGATGTCGAATTCCAAACAGTCATTTGCATCGACATCTGCAGGATATTTTTTAAAGAAGAAAGAGACATGTGTAATGCACCGCTACAGCGTCTAGAATACATAATGTGGAAATTTGCTATCCAAGAACCGCTAAAAAGTGTATCCCTTAAATGTGCACTGACGCTGAAATCCAGGGAGATTATCGCAGCGACATCTGCTACATATTTTCAAATTTCAAAGTAAACATCGTATTATTACAGCGGGTTTGACGCCAAGCACACAGGTCAAATGTAAGTTAATAAAACGTTTAAAAAAAAATGTTACAGCGTCTAGACCAAATTGTCTTGGAGTTTTGGGAAATATCCTGCAGATATCGCTGTGATCGACTGATTGGATTTCCACACTATATATTCTAGACGCTGTAGCGCCGCGGTAGCCTGTCCTTTTTCGTTTGCCTCGAAGTAGATGACGTCATTTGAAGCTGTTCCTAAGTGTGGAGTTGATTATCTGTACACGGCAATGGACACAAAAAAAATCGGCGCACCGCTTTGTACTAATCATCGTGTAAAGATGATCCAACTCCGTGTGACTTTTAAACGTCATAAACTGGCCTATTATGTCATTGGTCACGCTAACACCCTCCCCCTTGCGTCCGCCATATATAGCTGCATCTTGCTATGGAGACTGCTAAATGGACTGCTATCGGTCAAAATCAAGAGAGAAAAGGGCAGAAGAGGGGGAAAGAACTCGTTTTCTTTATGTAGTTTTTCACACGGGAAGATTGACATGCCTGCTCCTCTCCTTTCATAGCTTCATGGTGGTGAAATAAACAAACGCCCCTTAAATATTTGAGAAAGTCTTGACACGCGTCACAAAAACATCACACAAAGCAGGCAAAGCAAAGGAACAAAATCATTCATTCGCTCGTGGATATGAACGAGCCAATGAATGATTTTTCTTCTTTGTTTTGCCTGCTTTGTGTGATATTTTCCTGACTTGTCAAGGCTTTCTCGAATATTTAAAGGACGTTGAATAGACCGGGATCAAGATAGATTTCACGCTATTAGCGCGATGAGATTGATCAATCAAAAGCCTGCATTTTTGAAAACTTTTTTTATGTTTGCAGTAAACACTCTGGATCCCGGACATTAACTCTGGTTGGTTAAGACGATTTTGAATAAAATCAAATCAGAAAGCAAATGTTTTTAAACTTTTTTGGTTAGTTTAATCGAAATCTTCCACGTCTATTAATGAAAACTGAGTTACTGTACTTTGGACAAAAACTTGAATATGAGTACACGACTTGTGCATATGTGTCACCACTCTTACATATAAATGTACTCTGTTATGAGCATGATTCTAAGCGCAGCTGGTTAAATTTGAGTATCTGGGTATTAGATAAAGCAATAGTGGCCCACCGTGGCTGAGGATAAGACACCACGCCGCTAATCGCTTGAGAACGTAGGTGGGGGTGGGTTCAAATACCGCCGTGATCCTCACGTGATCTGATATATATGTGTTCAATAAAACAAACAAACAAACAAGCAATAGTGAAAGGTACAGTTGCCATGGAAACAACGACTTCTTTAATTCGTATAGAAAATTAATGAATAGTTGTAAATAATTTAAGTTTAAAATGTAGGCAAATGCTCTGAAAATATCAATGGCTCCCATCTAGTATTTTACAAAAGTAATTTAAGATATTCACATGATGTATAAGTTGATGCAACTCTTACCTAATGAAAATTCTGCAACAAGACTTACGTAGGCAGATCTTTTCAATGATTAATTCAGAATTCTAAGAACAAAACGAAGTTCTTAAGCGCCCTTCCTCACCCCTCCCCCCACTCAAAAAAAGAAATACGATAGAAAGGTATAAGTATTTGGATAATTTCAGTATTTCTGTGATCTTTGGTCAGAGTTTAGAAAAGGTGTCTGGGTATTAAAAAAAACATATAACAAATTTGACGAATGATAAGACTATAGATTTCAAGCAATTTTTAACTGCAAAAAAAATTTATTCTAATGTTTATGCGGCTTTAATAATAGACTATTAAATATAATCAATTTACGGGAATTTTTGTACGAAATTATATTCTCACATTTATGCAAATAGGTATGGATAAACAGACTTGAGTAAAATTACATATTTATTCTTTCTTCTCTATAACACGATCTAAATGAAGATGAAGTTATATGTACAGTTTATATCTTTAAATTTTTAGATTTTTTTTTATCAAAAATGTTTCATCATCATGTCTAGAATTGCTAGATTTACTTCTTTAGGCAGATCTTCGATTCTTTGGATGCCTGCGGGGCTTCATTCTCGGATTTTCCGTAGCTATTTGTAAAGATAAATTTATTTTGCAAAACCGTCAGCAAAAAAAAGTTAGAACAAACAATTAACTGACAGACTAACTGTAAATATATATTTTATTTTGACTCTATTTGATTTTTACTAAATTTTCATCCTTCATAGAAAATTTTAAGGCGATATAAATTGAGAAAGACTGATACTTTGAAAGAAGAAATTGACTTTCCTTACTTTTAAATTATTAATTACTCTAAAAAATGAATGATAGGTAAACAAAGTGTATACTATTGTGTTTGTTCCCTACTTATAAAGGCTATACCAGGACTAATTTTAGCGAGTAGAATTATTTCAATTATATATAATCTGTTTAAAAAAAAGAACTGATATCTACTAAAAAACAACTTTTCAAAAGTAAAAAAAAAGCCAAGCAAAAAAAAAAAAAAAAAAAAAAAAAGAAAGAAAAGAAAAGAAAAAAGGGGAAAGTTGTGGCTAAAAAATAGTGTGATATCAAATTTCCAAGCTAATATTATGGTACTTATTTAACATTTTTTATTAAAAATTTACAATATGTAAATCGAGTACCTAAGTATGCGTTGATAGAAAGCCTTTTCTCCTTTACTAAATACATCATAAGTGTTTCTGAAAATTAATTTTTTTTAATTATGCATGATGGGCTTGGCGGCCATCTTTCCATATTTTACACAAATTTCTAAGCAGACAAGCTCGTAATATGTTTGCATTATTAAGAATTTTGAACTTCTAGTTTTGGCTACAGACAGATAAATTAAGAAAGTCTTTTATTTTGAAGAAAAAAAACAAATTGATTTTTACTGCTTTAACTAATTAATTAACCCCCTCCGAAAAAAGAGAATCATAAGATAAAACCTGAAGTTACTTCAACTTTATTTTAAGACACAAATTTCTAGGCACTCATTTCCATAAATTAAAAGCATAAAATGTTTGCTTTAGCAACAATTTCGAATTTCCGATCCTAACAATGTACTTGTGTGCTTAGAAAATTGTGTAAAATATGGAAAGATGGCCGCCAAGCCCATCATGCATAATTAAAAAAAATTAATTTTCAGAAACACTTATGATGTATTTAGTAAAGGAGAAAAGGCTTTCTATCAACGCATACTTAGGTACTCGACTTACATATGGTAAATTTTTAATAAAAAATGTTAAATAAGTACCATAATATTAGCTTGGAAATTTGATATCACACTATTTTTTAGCCACAACTTTCCCCTTTTTTCTTTTCTTTTCTTTTTTTTTTTTTTTTTTTTTTTTTGCTTGGCTTTTTTTTTACTTTTGAAAAGTTGTTTTTTAGTAGATTTTAAAGTATACATGTGCAACTTTTTTTTCTGCATTTACTTAATTCCTATCAAAAAGCTGAAAGAATGTAATTTTATTAATTCGTGTGTAATAACGTTTTCCGAATTTTGAAAAAAATATAAATGAATTATTTCCGCACCGTTTAATAAGTTGAATTGTGATGTCTAATTCAACAAAATGGAAACGCATAACATATCTGAAAACCCAATTTCAACCACTGCCATCTTCAATAGAAAAATTATCCGAATTCTTTGAGCATGAGTATGATATATAGATTTGTATCTATTAACAACAGGCATGCAAAAATTTAGTTCAGTTAGGAAATACATACATCATTTGAAAATTCCCCTTCAGCAATTTCCGCTAATAAGGAGAATGGTCGGTGAATTCTTTTGTTCATCCCTGTATACGAGGTATACAACTTATATACAACGAGTAACACGCAAAGGATTAGTCAACCATTTATCTACTGCATTAAAATCTCCTGCATTTTTTTCATGTAATATTTTTTTTTTCAGTTACTACAATGAAAATTAAAGAATAAACATAAAAAAATACTCATCCGTGAGAAATTTAATTATTTAGAGGTAATTAATTAAAGTGGAACTTTAAAGTACCGTCAGTACACTATGACTAAAATATCGTAACAGAAAACCCACAAGGTATTTCAAATGGCACCAGAGAATATTTTCGAATTAACATGCATGTAAAATATCGGCTTTTTCATATTTACAAATAAATCTTTTTGCAAATTCCGATGCCAATCATTTATTTTAACACTTTAGAACTGAAAATGCTTTGCTCCTGAAAGGGTTAAAAAAAAACTATTTTTTTTTTAGGTTTCGATCTTGTGAGCAAGCCTTCAGTTATGTGAACTAGTTATTCCAGGAACATGAATTTTAATTAATTTATTTCTGAATCGGCGGTACCCAAAATAATATAAATAAAATATAGTGCTAACACTCTTACATATGTAAGAGTGTTGGCACTACGCAGAATAATAAAATCTTGAAAGTCAAGAAGTTCTTTACGTACTTTCAAGTTACCCGAGTTCAATTTTGAAGCCAAAGACTATATCGATTTTATAAATTGGGCTGAAGTGACCATGACAGAACCATCACTAACGTAGGTCTTAGATAATAACGTTCTTACAAAGTGTATCCTAAATCCAAAGACAATAGTTTAAGACATCTTACGTAAGTTTAAACTATTCCCTTGTCACAATGAAGCCACTGAAAGATGTGTAAAATTCGTTACGGAGGCTTCTTATGCTGTTTGTGGTCCTTTGAAACGCGATAGGTTCATTAAAACTTGGCTGGAGTCTCGAAAAAAATGCCAGTTTTTGAAACCAAAAAAAGAAAACAGTATGCACTACTATAAGATGGAAACTTCATTGTTTGTGAATTGTAATATTAAATTGTTTTTACCTTATTACTATAGTTCTTCAAGAATAATTTCAAATTACATTTTCTTCATTGCTTGTAAATTGTAATAGTAAATTATTTTTACCTCATTATTATAGTTCTTTAAGAATAATTTCGAATTATATATTCTTACATATGTTAAGTAAAAAATATAAAACAATTACAATTACCGAAATTTCATATCTTTAAAAAAATCTATAGATATATTATAATAATAATAATAATTCGATAATCGTCCTTTTAAATTAAACTGATATTAATAATTTTTTATATCTGAGGGAAAAAATGGGAAAATGCACAACTTTTACGTTCTTTCTCAATATTCAATTACCTTGGGGCAGTATTTAATATTAATATTTTTCAAAGATATTTTATATTCAGAATGAGGATATATGATAGAGCTATTTTTTTCACACCACCTCATTTTGATTTGGAGAGTAATATAAAAATTTTGTTTTTAAATTCAATGCCTACTTAGGTCACCAAAGAAAAATTTAACATAATCCCTTAAGCTAATATTAGTTTTTGTTGCATTAAAATATATCAATTTGTTGATTTTCTATAAGCAAGTAAACCCAATTGGTTTACAATGGAAGTCTATGGGAATTTGGCGAAATATTAGACATATCGCCATGTTGGCGTCACTTTTGACCGCCAAATTTGACGCTATATCGACAAGTTGGCGACAAACTTTGCAGTATATGGCGACAGAACAGGGTTCCCCCTATGGTAACCCCCTTCTAGATATGAGGATGCATTAAATGCTGTTCACTAACCATTGGCCTCCATTTTGTCTCCCCTATAAAACTAAAATTAATTAATTAAAATTTAATTAATGAATTAATATTTGAAAAATCTGTATTAACATCAATTGTCATCCAGTACAAGTTTTAAAAAAATTATTTCAACTTGATAGGATGAATAATAAGTGTTTTATTAACGATTGAAAATTTGAACAAGATATATATATATATATATATATATATATATATATATATATATAGGGAGAGTGTGAACTAATAGTAGGAATTGAAGGAAAAAAAATCCATAGGCGAGCACTTTAGCGTTCTTCCTCAATATACAAAGATCTTGCGGCAGTATTTAATATTAATATTTTTCAAAGATATTTTATATTCAGAATGAGGATCTGATAAAGCAACTTTCCCACCCCGCCCAATTTTGATTTGAAGAAACATAATTTTTTTCATAGGCGAGCGCTCCACCCTAATTGCATTGCAATCCCAAAACTTTCTTCTATCTGATCCATCTTAATACATCAAAAAGCGTGATCTTTTTAAATTATGCATTTTAGAAACAAAAAAATATGTGGATAACATATTTGTTATTTATTTTTTGATTACATATCAAGTTTTTATTTATGAAAAAAAAAAAAAAAAAAAAAAAAAAAAAAGCCGTTGGAAAAACCAAGGAGAAAATTTCATAATAAAGTCTAATCAACGGGTAATATTTCGAAAAACGCGATTTTTTCTTATTAAGAGGTAATTTAAATTTAAATTGGACTATAGGTGACTTAATATAATATTTTTTCAACATCTGCCGTGCCATTGCAGGAAATCCTGCAAAATGCGCTATCACAGCGCCACTTTCATGCCGATTTCCCCCAAAATTATTTACAAACCTCGGCCTATGTTTTTACATCTGAGTATAGACTTTTCTCGAAAACAGCAAAAAATCGAGAAAAACCCACAAAAATTGCTATAGCAGTGCCCCCATTCGACAGAATATCGCATTTTACAACTGGGACCTGACGTCCATATTCAAAAATTTATTGAGAATATTTTGTTCAATTCTATATATAACTTCGAACACTTTCGAATAATAAAATAATGAAAATGGCGCACAAATTGCCAACACAGCGTCTCATTACGGCGGAAATAGGAATATCCCCACATTCAACTGAGACCAGCTGTCTAAAACCAAAAACATATATATGAAATTTGGTTCAATTCTATGCATAACTTCATACACTTTTCGATGATATAATAATAAAAATGGCACAAAAATCGCTATCACAGCTCCCCTTCTTACGGAATATCCCCAAATTCAACTGGGGGCTGTTGGCCGTAGTCAAAAACATATATATGAAAATTGGTTTAATTCTATGCATAACTTACCAGAACTACTTTTCGATCATACAATAAAGACATAAAAATCATACATACTGAAAGAGAGCTATTTTGTAAAAAGTCATTTTTCGGGATCTCTGACACCTAAAATGAGTTAAACCGTCAAAAACCGTAAGTTGAAAAAAAATCGATTAAAATACTTTATTGTATTACAATTAGAAGAAAGAAAAAAACCTAACAAATACGTCCTACATTTTAAATTAATTTAAGAAATCAAAAATTTTAAATTTACGCCGATTTGTATCCGCAATCTTAAAATAATCATGCTTAAATGTATTTTTTTAATTTTTTTATCTTAAAGTGCAATTTAGCCAAATTAGGTTTTTATATTTTAAAAAAGCAGTAAATCTTGGCTATGGACTTTTCAAATATAAACTTACGAAATGTATAATTTATTATACCGATCCATAAGTTCAAACCTTTTTGACAGCGAATATAAAGTTCAAAGGTACATAAATCTTTGCGATAAATGAATAAAGTCTGTACTTTAATGAAAAATGGCGGGAATTAACTATTTTTCTCTTTTGCTATCTAGAAATTATTTTTAAAGTATTTAATTATGGTTTTTTAACTTTTTAAAGAAAGAAGATTTTAATGCTTGGTACAGTGGTTTTCATAATTTAATTGCAAACTTAAAAGTTAACAGTGAAAAGTATTTCCAGCTCGCTGCTTTTTTTTTAAGATTGATTGTTACAGTAACTAATGAGTGAAACAAAGCTACAAGTGTTTTTTTCGGGTGTGCTATGCCTTTGTATATTTAAATAAATGTTTTCTTACTCTGTAGGGAATAAATTCTAGACATCATATACAGGGCTACACAAAACTATTTTATGTATACGCAGTAGTTGCTTAAGGACGTTTTTCAATTGAGCTATGAATTTTCCGGATAAATTAAATTTATTATACCAAGAGCGTTTTGTAAAAAATAAATAAATTCATATTGTATTCCCATTGTCGTGTATGGATAGTAATTTCTGAAAGTACGATTCCAGTTGAGTTGAACTTTATTTTACCAAATTAAAATTCAGTTTAATATTGGGATGTGTGTAAAACTATGTAGCTAATAAGAGACAAGTACAAAATTATTCGAGTCATTTCCGTCTATTGCTAGAAATTCCTGAATGTGAATTTTCGACTGTGTTATGTGTTTTGTAAGTAAGCTAAATTCAAGCACATTATGTAGTGCATATATAGATCTACAAATCATATTCAGGAATGCACAAAATTATTCGTGTAACTTTCCGGCTATAGATGGCAACTGCTAAAATCAAGTTTTATTATTTTCAACGGAGAAGTTCCGTTGCAGCATACTGAAAGTGATAGAAGCTAGTTCATGTCCTATGCTTCGCGCATGATTTTAATTTTTTGTTTCAGTTAAAGTTATATAGTCCGAAACTGTCCAGTAACATAATGGAACTGGACTGTAAATGAGAAAGCAGAATGCCTTTATACCACGTTTTCAATAAGTGTTGTTCTACATCTCCTCTCCTAAAGTTACGGGCCTTGCTAATATGTTAATAATTCTATTAAGCAATTAAAAGACGGTGGGAAAAAAGCTTTCACATTAATTTTAATTCGTAACTGTCGAATTTGTACCGAAAATAAAAAATATATATATATTTTTTTTATAAAGCACACGAAGATTGAAGGATTTATCCTTCAATCCCCCCCCCCCCCCTAAAAAAAAAGAAGAAGATGCGAAACCGACACTAGAATGTAGGGTACTTTTGAGGTATTGGGCTGTTCGGAAAGTCGTGTTCGTTTGGGAAAATCAATTCGTACCGGAAAATTCTGCCCGGTTATTATTAGACATTAGATATTGAAATTTTCCGGTACGAATTGATTTTCCCAAACGGACATGACTTTCCAAACGACCCAATTGAATTACATAACAAATCTCTCTGTGAAGAGAAACTTTGGGGTAAAATTATTCAATAAAAATGCTCCTTTTTTTAACCTTAAGTTAGTAAATTTTTCAATTTCGACTCGCGTAAAATCACGGCATTGCTAGTACATTCACATTTCTATTAACAGTATACAGACAGTAAAAGGCTACAGACAGTGTTACCAAGCCTGGCGTTGTGTTTTTTTATTCAGAAATTTTGAGTACCACCAGAAAATTATTAATACCAAATTTCTTGTATTTTATTCACGAAACATGTATCACTGTGATATTTAAAATAACTATTCAAACTTGTTGTGTACAATATGGAATTTCTTGACGATAGTTTTATAAATGAGGCATAAATGATTCCAGCGGCCTGTAGTTTTAAGTCTTTCAAGACAGTGGGGAGTGTCTTTGCACAAAATTTTAATTCCTAACTACGAAAATTGTACTAGAATTAAAAAAAAATTGCTTTTATAATTTGCGTGACAGTGTTGCTAAATAGTCGAAAGTCAATTTCCCCAAAATTTCTAAAAATTTCCCCAAATCAGTATGTTTTTCAGAAAAACTCCCCAACCCATTTTCTACTCAAAGTAGTAAAATTTCAATTTTCAATTTACCCCTATAAAAAAATGATTAACTAATTTTAACTTAAATTTTTCGCCAAATCAAGCCTTTTTTTTGAAAAATATTCACCATTTACAAAAAATAAACATTTAAACAAGGCAGAATTTTGCGTGCAGATTCGCAGCTAAACAAAGAGAAATAGAGATACATTTTTTAACGAAAAGTTCATTTATGCTTGTTTTTTTTAATTGTTTCAAATCGATTATGCTGGCTTATTGTTAATTTAGCTGCATCTACGCTTATGTCAATGAGTTAGTCAAGGATTAGACCACCCCTAATCAGTTGTAATTTGAATAAATCTGAGACGGTGTTGGCATCATCTCCTTTTATCTGACTTAACCTATAAAATGTTGTGTTCAATTTTTTGTCATGCATGCTGAATTACCCAATCGTAATGCAGAGCACCTTCGTTGTATCAATCACGTTCCTTTCCTCAATACTAAAAGAAAAATACCTGCTTTCCATATCTTTAATTAAATCTTTTAAAAAGCACAGCAACAGACGTTTCGGAAAAGTCCTAAATATTTAATAATGTGAAGGTTTATGCCGCTTAAGACCGCAGAGTTTTTGTTGAAGCTTCTTATAAGGAGAACTAGTCGGCCAGCTGCATTCATTGAGCAATGTTCAGTTATAAAAGTAGCAATATTATTGTAGTATGCAGTTGCGTGCCTTGCAAAAAACTCTACTGTCATTCCATGAAGCACAAATTAACTAGCCTTAAACAAAAAAAAAAAAAAAAAAAAAAAAAAAAAAAAAAAAACTATAAAATTGTTTTTATTTCTGTTGTATAAATCTATACTAATAAAAGAAATGTATATATGTGTTCGTGTGTCTTCTTAATCATATTATTCATTTGCATACATTTCGTTTAGTTTGGATACAATGACGCACAGAAATCATTTACATAAATTTTACTTTTGATTTTGGATAGCGTGGCACAAAAGATAAATCAATTTTTTTCATATAAATACATTGCAGTGCATTGTATAGGTTCAGTGAGAGTGATATTTTTAACAGTGTATTGGTAAATTAAAAGTTTTGGTTACATGTGTAAATATATTTAACCAAACCGAAAACAATTGAAATTGAATTTTAAAACATTGTTTAAAGCTACATCAAGGCGTCACTTAAATTTTGATATCATATCTTTTAAAATTCATATTTTGAATTTATGAAATATGTAAATGATAAAGCATCAATGAATAAATTTTTATACATCCTTTTAAATTTAACATAATTCTTACACGTGCACTTATAAATAAAACAAAAATAAAATGATGAAATAAATAATATAAATGTATGTATACATATACATTAATTAATACACTGGTGGAAATTGATTTATGAAACCACGGTTTTTTAACAAGAACTTCTATAATATTCATTAAAAACGAATGAAATCCCATACGTTATGCATGCTATGTACAGCAAATAATTCAGAAAAATAAAATTTCATACATATTAATAAACTAAAACATAAGGACAAAAATTAGATTTTAGTAACATAAAAACATGGAAATTGATTTATGAAATATCACATTTAATTAAAATTAATAGTTAGTAAAGCCGCCTTTATTCATCACAGTTTCCTTTATTCTAGATGGCATTGCTAAAACAAGATTTTGAATGTATATCTCATCAATTATTTTCCAGTTTTGATAGATTGAAGCATTCAATTCTATAAGTGACGTGTACTGACTCCCATTTGCATAAATCATTCGAACAAGGTGTCCCCAAACGTTTTCGATGGTGTTCAGATCAGGACTAATAGGTGGATAATCTAAAACAACAATGTTGTCTTCGTCAAACCAATCTTTCATTGCATTTGAAATGTGAATACTTCCATTGTCTTGCATGAAAATGTAATCTAAACCGTAATATTGCCATGCAAATGGACTAAGTGAATTTTCTAAAACAGAACTGTAATCAAATGATGTCTAGTGATCGTTTAAAAATACAATTTCAGTTTCGCCATCATAAGCGATCGCTGCCCAAATCATCAAACTTCCGATATCAAAATTTCAGCTGAATGTAGATTTTGATTCTTTTCGGAGATCTCTCCAATAATACGTCAAACCACCCGGGCCATCCAAATTAAACCTTTTTTTCGTCGGAGAAAACGATTTTCTTCCAATTGTCACCCATTGTCATGTACTTCTCGCAATACTGCAAACGCATCTGCTTGTGATGCAGAAGTAATTTTCAACGAGACTTCATTTTCGACCAACTCAAGCTTCGTGAAGAATGTAAAATTTTCCTAACGCTTCTAGAACTAATAGGAAGGGATAGATCTGCACAAATCTTCTTTGAAGTGTGGTCGGATTTAGATGAAAGTTGAAAAACCTCCTTTTCTCTCTCTTACTTAAACGTGGATTACATTTTTATTAAAAATTTTCCCATAATTTGCTGGATCTTTTCTGTAGTTATATATCACAACAACTGATCTTTTATTTAATGTTACTAATTTCCGTAACAGACTTTCCACATCCGATATATGCATTGATTTTAGCTCTTTTTTCCTCAGACAACATCTTTCGTTTACCCATCGGGAAAAGTATAACTGAAACGTATTGCTTCCAAAATGTAACACTTTTTATGTCTAGTGTGCATGTCACGCTACCTTGTTTTATGCAAATTTTCGTCTTAATACTTCGGAATAGCCAATGAAATGTGATATTTCATAAATCAATTTCCATGTTTGCATATTACGAAAATCTAATTTTTGACTTTTTATTTTTGTGTAATATAATGTATGAAATGTTATTTCTGTAACTCATTTGTTAAACATACTATGTATATCCCATGAAATTTCATTCATTTTCAATGAATATTATAGAAGTTGTTGTTAAAAAACCGTGGTTTCACAAATCAATTTCCACCAGTGTAGCATAGCGTCACTTAAAATTTGATATCATTATTTTTAAGTTCCATATTTAAAATTCTTATAGCAATAAGATAAAGTGCTGCGTCGCAAACTTTTTACCTGTTAATGGTTTTTTGTATAGATAAAATCTACTTTTAAAGGATGTGTATAAAATTTGCTTCGGGGGCAATCTACATATTAAAGCAAACCATAACTTTGTTTTTTTCAGTAGCAGTACACAATTCTGATAACAGCAGTACACAATTATGATTGCATAAATGGACTCTACACCCTTCAATTATCTTAAAAACAAATTTTTATACAATTCGTATGATAAGTTTCCGAGCAATTAATTATTTTAAAACGAGCGTATTTTAAGGGCTGTATCCAAATTGAAGTTCCGCAATCCATTGTTGACCGATAGAGCATCCTTCTTGATCAAGGCTTCTCAAGCGCCACTGAAGCAGTCATTGAAGACTTCTATATTACAGGATAGTATAAGAAATTTCAAAATATTTAGTCACTTCTATCTTAAACCATAATTTTACAGTTTTTTAAGCATAATTTGAAAACTACTTGGAAGAAAAATGTGAAATTTTGGATTTCCAAAAAGCAAGACTTAATAAATCTAAAACCATAAAAAAATTGTAGGTTGCAGTTCATAATTTTTTCGAATATTAATTTCATAATTCATATCATAAAATTATAAAAATTGCAAATCCAACGTATTTATGTTTAGATATATTAGTATTATTGCTACATAAAAAATTAGCACATTAGAAGTATAATTTCAGGAGAAATTAATAAAAATATGAAAATGTAATTTAACATTAGAAGCACTAAATTTTCAATGTTTATAATTCAAAAACATATCATTCAAATGACTTGAAATTTGGTGTTTAGTGACAGTTTGAATCGAAGATTAGAAATATGTTGTTAAAATTGGGTATTGCTATTGAAAAAAAATACGTTTGCGTTCGTTTTAATATGTAGATGGCCCCCTAAGCAAATTTTATATACATCATTCAAATGTAGACTTTATTTCTAATCGTTCTGTACCAGTAATTTTCTTCTACGATAATTTATTGAGGAGTTAGTGGGGGGTGATTAGATTTTTTTTTCCACGATTGCACGTCTTCCAAAGAAAAGTTTCATAAGCGTAGTTATCAGGAAAATCGCTTATTGCGCTATCTGTGCATTCGTGACACGTGAAGGTGGTAAATTTTGTGAAAAGGTAAAATTATTTAACCCTCCAAATCTTATCTACTTCTTCATTTATAAGGATTTCATGCTTTTATGCTCGTTTTTACAGCTACATGCAGAGCTACGTGCTGTAATTTCAGGTTAAGGTAAAAACATGCGAATCTTCTGTTGCATCTCATGAGAAATTTATGATTGTCGATGAATATTGGCGAGTTATATGATAGTTGACGTATTAATTCACATCTGGGAACATTTTCTTTAATCAAATTAAACTCGAAAAATTATGTACGATGCCTCGAAATTGGCGTTCGACGGGTAGCGTGAAATGTGGCGTCTACGATCGAGGCACACGTTTGTACAGAAAAGTTATTTATTAAGTAAACAAATTAAAATTAAATTTAAAAAATCAAAAAACCTGACTGCGTAAAAAGCGAACTAATTAATTATTTCTTATCAATGTGAAACTATTTTTTATATTGCTTACCTATTTTTTTTATTTACTTGTATTGATGACTTTTAAGTTGTGTTTAATTGTTAGTTCCTATCTATAAACGCTGTTTTGATGAGGCCTATAGATGTCTATGAAGGTTAGAGTTTCAGTAAAGCTAGAGATCCTACCTACACAACATCCAGGTTGTGTAATATTTAAACGGAGCTTTTGACCTTAAAATAGTCAATGAAACATCGTCTTCATTTTGAAAGACCTATCCAATGATATGCCACTCAATATGGTGCGTAAAATGTTTTATCGGCTCTACCACCATTTTCTATTTTATGGCCGCCATTTTGAATTTATATAAACAAAACCTAGCCTATAACCATCTGAAGGTTAAGACGAATCGATAGAGATCTCAACCATTAAAATCCATCCAGCCGTTGGGATGTTTCGAGAGTATAAATAACTCCACATACCCAGATACGCTTGAAACACATAACCCTTCTTGGCAGTCGGGTAACAAATATAACTTTCTAATAAATAAAATGCTTATAATTGTAGGTTCTTCTCAACTTTTAAATAGATTGTAGATTCGAGGAGAAAAGTCTCTGTTGACAAAGCAAATTTGGTAAAGACTGAAATGGTAAAGGCTGAAAGTCAATGTAGTCGGTGTTGGAAGTATCCCAGAATCCATAGTTATTAGAGTAGGAATTAGAGATAATGTCATGTTTCTCGGCATTGCGCAGAACCGAAGACTAGACTTGACTTCCTCAACGTTTTCCTTCGATGTTTTGAAGTGTATTTTCCTGCTGAGAAGTCACCGAGTTTTTATCCACCAAGAGAACCAGTCTTTACTGATTTTCTCCCTCAAATTTTAGACCCAACTGATGCTGATCTCTCAGCGGCTTATAGAAATATTTTTCTCTCCCTCCTCATGAACAAAAGAAGGTATCCTTTTGACCATTTAGGGATCCTGAGCTGTTGCACTAATAACAAACTCTGTTCTGTTAGGCTCTACGGGATTTTTCCACTCATCGGACCGCTCTTTCGCTGTCTACTTTCGTTTCCAGCCTGGAAGGTTGGCCGGGAAGATAACAAGCGATTCTATTAGCGAGGCAGAAACTTTCCTTCCGCGCTCTTTAGAAACGACTGCCATTTTAATAACATCTCGGAAGACAGATGCTGATACATCGTTTCGTTTGAATTCAGCCGAAATATTTCAGTACTTTAAAATAGAAAGAGATTAAGTTTCCATTACATAGAGACTTTTATATGAGATATTTTATGGCTATTTGCGAGAATTTTCTCGTGAGAGTGAAGTTCTCACATATGATATTAATAGAAATTCAGAAAAAAAAATTACCTAGAAAAGTGAAAATAATCGTTAAATAAATTTTCATTACAAGTTATGGTTGTCTGACATGAAAAAGGGATCGGAAATGTTGTCAACTATTTTAATCACATATTTAAGTTACTTGTTATCCTGAAATTTCATCTGTCACACATATTTCATTGGAATACATGCAAATAGGAATATATAATCGACTGTATACTGTTTTACAAAAGATATAATCTGCATATTCCCGTTTCATGCTCCATGAAATTTTGAATGAAAGAGATTCATTTATAAAGTCTAATCTAACACATATAAATATTCAATGAGAAAAGTTAATGTTCCAGTGTACAGATAGACAATATTTGTACATCAAAATGCTTTGAATGTATTCACAAAATAAAACAGGGGAATTGATAACGCTGGAAAATATCTAAAATAAATTGCATTCGTTGATAATAGTTAATCTGTATTAAAATGAAATTTAAATTTTTAGGTTGTATATTTGCGGAAATCTACTAATCATCGCAGAAAATTTAAGAAATAGATATTTCTATAATGATTGTATGAGACATATCACTGGAAAATTTTAAACTACCGTATATACTCGCGTATAAGTCGAGGAATTTCTGACAATTTTCGGTAAGCAAATTTGGGGGGTCGACTTATACGCGAGTCAGTTAAAAAAGCAAAAATAAAAACTTCGAATACTAAGAAATTATGGCTTTTTATGTGTATGAATAAAAAAATAGTATATAAAATATACAAATAATAATATTTCATCATTTAAAAAAAATTAATGATTTAGTACTGTTTACTTACTAACTTTCCGCATTAGAAAGTGAAATCTTTGGTTTGATTTTGTGCAAAATTGAAGTAAAAAGTTAGGGGGTCGACTTATACGCGAGTTTTTGATTTTTTCCAAAATTTGCATCCGAAAATTAGGGGGTCGACTTATACGCGAGTATATACCTATTTCTTTTTTAGCAAATTGGTTTGTTTGAATTTTGCATAATATCGTTCTTTATGATATCCCCAAATCACAGGATTTGGCATAAATGAATTCCGGGATTTTCGGCATGACAAATCATTTAGAATCTCGGAGTTATGTTAGGTTTCTGATTTTCTGGTTTGTATTCCTGAGTTATAGGAATAGGTGACAATTTTTAGATTTTTATCGTAGCAGTAAAAGTTTATGGATATTTTTATCTTCCGTAATCCCAGACTTAGAAAATTAAACAAGATAAAATTTACTATTAAAATTTAGTGGTAAGAAAAAAAACGCAAATGTTGCCTGCTATGAAATTAGATTTATTAACCCTTTCCGGTCTGGTGACTCTTGCACAAATTTTACTCGGTTGGCACCACTTTTTTAAAAGAAGTTATCTTCAATTGCACAATTTCGAAAATGCTCTAATTAAATATGGTACGTTTTATTTTCCGTTACTAGCCACCCTTGGCGACCAGTTTAGTCTCCCTTAAATCTATGCTAAGCATTGTATCATGTTACTTTTATTCATAATTTAATTTACTTGCTCAATCCTTTGCCAAATCGGAAGATTCTGATACAGAAGTCATAAACTCGGTATTTTTATGTTAGCAGAGTGCAGGTGATAAATTGCCAAACATTGTACCCGTCGTATTTTTTCTTATTTCATAATTTCATTTAAAATAAAATACTTTCACTCATTTTATTTAAAATACATAACTTTAATTTAAAACTGAAATGATTAAAACTTATGACTCTCAATTTTCTCTTATTTCTTAAAAAAAAGGAAAAAAAAAGAAAAAAGAAAAGAAAAAAAAGTAATAAATAATACTATAAACTATGACATTTAATTTCAACATCAAAGCTTTGTTTTAATTTACCTCGCGAGAAATTGTTTATGACAGTCGCACATGCGATGGACTATTATAATACTGATGATATGATGGCGACAATATTTGGAATATGATGGAACAATATTTGGCGATTTATTACCTGCGCCCGGCTAGCATTAAATTACCAAATTGGCTGTTTGGGATATAAAAAGTGAAGCGGTCAACCCGGAACTATTGATGACAGTCACATGACTTAAGCTATTATTATACAGATTACTGGTGCCAAAAGGAAATTTTGAAAAGAAAAATTATATGGAATCTTACTCGGGCTTGGACCACAGAGTGTTAAAAAAGTAATGCTATTTAGTGATAACTTATTTGTCTTAAATGCTATAAATTATTTTTCATTTATTCGTTTTTCTTAAAAGCGTTGGTGTCAGAAACTGAAGTTATTTAACATGTTTATAAGAAAACATAATTTTCAGTAATAAAAAATAGATTTTTAAAAATTTTTGTCAATAATAACTTTTTAATATATCTATACTATACGTTCAAAAAACACAGACAAGCATATTGTAGATTTCAAAATTTATAATAGGGCTTTAAACAAGGAATAATTCATACGGTGTTAGTTACTGGGGTTTTCATCCTAATTCAATTTCACGAGATTCCATGGATAATTATTTTCTTTTTACATTTCATTAATATGATAAATACGAGGGGGAATCGTAAAGTTTCAATTAAAGGCCACTATTTTTATATTCTATTCGCACCATTATTTTTTAAAACGAAAATCTTTTACATGCGCTTAAATCTTTAGGCTTTTCTTTAAAAAGTAATTTTAGAGTTTTTATATATTTATTTTTAATAAAATTATTACGTAGTATTTATACAACAGTTAGATTTTATATCCCAGTGGCTCATTCATTTTAGACATTTATCAATAGACTGGGCGTAAAGTTGAAGTCAACGCGGAAGCCCCTCAAAGTGATAAGACTGTTAAGCCACTGTTAAGATACCTCCTCGTACGTTTCATACGAATTTAAGTAAATTGCAGTGTTTGACAATATTTGGCCGATTTTTATGTAAAATATCTGTCAGAAATTCTGAATATCAGTGCTTGTTTTATTCCGTTTTCTCCATCATTGTTACGTCCCGTGATGAATAAAGAGAAAATAATTATTCAGAATTTCTTGCACAAATTTTAAATAAAAAAAATTCCTTAATCTGTGGACAGTGCTTGCCATCTTATATAATTTCATGCTAATTAACTTTTAAATTATTTTTTTCTAAATGAAATACAATTTAAAATTTTATCAAATAAAAGTAATGAACTAAAATCCACATTGAAAGGAAAAACAATTCATTAGCATTTTTTTCTATTTAAATAAATTATAGTTTGAAACAAAACGATTAGATGCTAGTCGTGCTAATTATACATTGAAATTACTTGTTATTCTACAATTTTAAGTCATATGCATTTCACTGGAATATATGCAAATATAGGCCGATTATTTACTTATACCCTTTTACAATGAATATAATCTGCATATTCTCGTTTTCTGCACTATGAAATGTAAAGAGGAATCTAACAAGCATAAATATTCTGTAAGGAAATTCAATATTCAAATCTACAGAGAGAGAATGTTTGTGTTTCAAAATACTCAGAATATGCTATCGTAATGAAATCAGATAATTTATCGATACTTTTTGAAATGTCTAAAATAAAATTCAGTAATAAATAATCATAAAATATTAATGTATACTCCGATAACCTAACTATAATTGAAAGAGCACTGATGGCGGTATGCTTATTAATACCGATACTAGTATACAAAATATGGTAAATGTTTTAGTGCTCAAAACATTTAAAAAAATTAATTTATATACAATCAAATATATATTTTTTTTTGTATGTAAAATAATTTTCTAAATTAATATTCCATAAAAATGTGTATACAATAATTAATCTTCTAGTGATCGTGAGCTTAACATGTGCTCACGATCACTACAAGATAAATCTGATAATTAATCAGTTGTTTTACCAAATCTGGCGTATTTTCTAATCAGAAATTTTAAATTATGACCAGAAAGTATGAGTAGTTATTTCCGTTTTATATGATGAAATACAGTCTCTTAATATCTACCCTATATATATATATATATATATAAAATCCTATTAAAATGAATTTATGAAACGGCTGATTTTATTTCACGGCGATTTCGCCTTAAATATGGAATGCTATGAGGTTAAATTAACACCAAATATCCGTATTAAATAAAATAATCTATTTACATTTAAAAAATAATATGGAAATGTGCATGACGGTGCATTAAAACATAAAAAGAATTAGAAATTACTACTGCAAATATCTAATAGTCGATCAAAACATAAAATAGAAGCGAAAATTTTCAAAACACAGTGCATTTCTGAGGTTCTGAATATTTTTACCAAGCAGCAGGAGTTTTTTTTTTTTCCGTCGAACCAAAGAAAGAATATTGTCTACAGCATCGTTATAAAAGTAGAGAATCAGCGAAATTTTAAAACTAACCATTTTATAGAAACGGATTTTAAAATGTGTAACTGATTTTATTTAGCAATTCCTAAAGTAACCGTCAACTGTAGCGACAGTGGTGGAGGAGGAGATAGTAATAGAAAATTCAAACAGAAAAGCATGGCAGCCCGATAATAGAAAATATTCGTTGTTTTAGATAATATTATTTAATTTTCCATAACATGCTAATATTTTTAAACAAGGTACATTACTATGTTTTTAAAGTCTGAGCGGGGTTGACGGTGTAGATCGCAGGGAGCAGACCCCCCAGTATTAAAATAAAATTATTATTCATTTTTTTTATTCTGAATTTTGAGTAATAATTACACAAGTTACATTACTGTCTCCCGCTTTTAACTTTCGTTCTCCGCCTGCAATGTGTTAATATTTACCTTTACACTATGAAAAATTTAATACGTAATAACTTATTTTAAATGGTATAATTGTTTATATTTATGAACAGCTTAAATTTTACAAAAACGTATGACCAAAATAATAATACAAGAATGTTCTATACCGTTTACGTAAATAGTGCCAATATTTCTCTTGGAGACATTGGAGGTGGTCCTCTTCTGAGGTTTTTAGCGTTTCGTGTCCTAAGTGTTTGTGTGTAAAAAAAATTATAAGTCGAAACAGAAAAGTAAATAATACGAAATTAAATAAAAAGTGTGTTGTGTGTTAGATGTTTGATGTTTGAAGTTTTGATGTTATGTTAGATGGGGCAACACCTTGTGTCACTGCGGGGTAAGTCCGGCTGGTGCTGACTGTAGATAGTGTGGGTAGCCTTAATTTTTGGTCCTGCCGACTTGCAGAAGATATGTGTTGGATGGAGGCAACCGCTCTCTTCTGGAGTTTTACCTTATCTGGTGTGTTTCCCTTGAGTAACAGTGAGGTGACCAACAGTATCTGGAAGAGGTTGCTTAGCCACAAAGGCTCTTGAACTAACAGAGGTGTGTGTTATCCGATACGAAGCCCTTCTTCCGGATTCTTTCCCGTTTTGTCTCTGGTGCTTCCTTGCTTTGGGAGTTGGGTTGGCAGAACCATGTCTCTAGAGAGTATACCAATCTAGCATGTCCTATGCGTAGGCGGAGTTTATTGCGCCGTTGGTTGGAGTAGCAGTTTTCTCCCCCTTTTCCTTGCTGTACGCGGAACACAATGGAGTCTTTGATGGTTTCTGATCTTCCTGGTCAATTCAGTTAGGCTTTGGCTATTTGGAATTCCGTTTCGCTCTGCCT
>OZ010799.1:281676082-281735735 GCA_963932465.1 Maratus speciosus | reverse complement strand
TAATATTTGAAAAAAAAAAAATTCAAATTATTTTATCGCAGACTGTATGAGTAATGTGAACAATTAAATAACATGGGGATTTTTCTTTACATTTATTGATGGCAAAGTAGAGATCTGTACGGGCCGGGCCGATTTTCATTCACGGCACTCGGGCCGGGAAGGGCCTGGTCTCCACTCTTTTCGGGCCGGGCCATACTTTTTTCTGAAGGCTCGGGCCAGGCCGGGCATAACTTTTCTGTAACGAGCCGGGACTGATTGCATTCGTAGTCTCCACGGCCGAAAATTTTCAGACCTAGTTTTGACCTAGCCCGTATGAAAATCACTGTCTCATCGTAGCCTGGTCCATTCAAAGGTCACTAAAATTAGCCTTGGCCCAAAAAAATTTTTAAAAGAATGCATAATTTTTTAAATCGCCATTATTCTACACTTAAACTTTAAAATTTATTCTTTTTAAAGAATAGTAGATTTCTATGCTTATTAAAATTAAACGATAGTGAACTAAACTAGTAAACTAATTAAACAAAAACCTAATTTGCAGAACATATTAAAAAAACAATATTTATTTCCTAAATTGTTTCAGCCCGAGAATGGCAGATATTAAGATATTTCATTCAATTTGTTCTACATTTAATGTTAATTTTTTGTAACAAATAAGCTAAACCAATTGAACATTAAAAAATAAAAATGTAATTCATACAATATAATGCTTTAAACACCTATATACTTAGATTCCGTTCAAATGAAATCGAAATAAATCTTAGACTTTTTTTAGCTTTGTATTTTGCATGTACCTTATCATATTATGTACAATCGTATAAACATAATGCAAAATCTGCAGTACAAATATTTACAACTTAAAAATGGAAAAGTCTAAGATTTATTTCGATTTCATTTGAACGGAATCTAAGTATATAGGTGTTTAAAGCATTATATTGTATGAATTTCATTTTTATTTTTTAATGTTCAATTGGTTTAGCTTATTTGTTACAAAAAATTAACATTAAATGTAGAACAAATTGAATGAAATATCTTAATATCTGCCCTTCTAGGGCTTAAACAATTTAGGAAATAAATTTTGTTTTTTTAATATGTTCTGCAAATTATGTTTTTGTTTAATATGTAAAGTTTTTTAATAACTACTGCATTCAGACAAACACATTTTAAGATTAATGGAGGGTATCATCATCAGGCTTTGATTTGTGCGATATCGCATCATAATTTGTGATGCAATTTACCTATGTATAATTCAAAATGTTTCACCAGTGCAGTAATGCAGATTGTTGTAGTTTGGTCAAAAAATTACAATCGGAACTTAAAAAATCTGCTTGAAAATGTCATTTTTTTAACTATGACGTCATATTCATCTTCTTTTTAATTCTTAAAATGAAAAAAAAAACTATTTCAGTTTCTTCAGTTTCATGTTTCACGTGAAAATGATTCAACTAAAAATAGGCAAATTATTATTACGCTTTTGAATTATTTACAACAATGAAGGAAAAATATTAAAATGTCCGTTGATCCTCAATGAAAAAAGCGAAATTTGGAATTATTAAGAAAAATATTTGAATAATGTAAATAAAAATTAGCCCATGTTACTCTCTAGATTATAATCCACCTATATGCAAAGGCATTTTATGATCCGTTTTGATCCTGACGTCTGGCAAATGTTTTTACACTTTGAATTTATAATATTATTAGAATTAGCAAAGAATTAAAAATGAGTGGCATCAGGGACAAAAAGGTGGGAAGAAAAAATGAAAAAGTTATGATCTCCATAGGCTTTTCTATGTTAAATTAACATTGAGAAGTGACACTAGAAATAAATAAGTATTGCGCTGCCGCGCAATACTTAAATAAGTAAACTAAAGTAAAGTAAACTAAAGTAGAAGTAAAGATAGTAAACTAAATTAAACGATAATGAAACTTGCGAAAAAAACCTGCCTATGACGGAACCCTGTTTTAAACTGAAAAAATTGCCAATCCACGCAATATTAATATACTAACAGGTAAGAAAAGAATATACAGGGTGATTCATAAAAGATGGGCAGAACTTTAAGGGGTTATAGTACACTTAAAGATAAATAATATTAAATAGGAGACTAAGGGTCCCAGACGTATTCCCAAGGAGATAGGGGGCATTAAAGTTTAGGGTCCGAAATTTCAAATGATTATAAAACATGGAAAAATTGGTCGATTCGTTTGCGGTTTTTGCAAAAAATTTTCTTTATGCCAGTATTTTCTTGAAATAAAATTTTAAAGTTCAATTTCAAAAAATGCCGATAGGGGGCGCTTTAGACTTTGGAGTAACAAACAACTATTTTTTAACGTTATTTTTGTATTTCTTTAAATGATTTCGAAAGCTTAGACTTAAACTTAAATTTTGATCTAAAAATCTGAGTCCTAACGAGTAGTTAAGTAGCATAAACTGAAATTTGAAATTTGAAACCCTTCTCCCACCAGAACAAAAATCAGTTATTCAATCTATTTTATACCGTTATTTTTTGTGTCTCATTAAATGCTTTCTAAAGCTTAGACTTAAACTTAAATTTTCAGCTCAAAATCTGAATCGCTGAGCGTGGTTCAGTAGCGAGGGGAGGGGGTTCAAATTTCAACTTCTGAACATAGTTCAGTTTGCACTACTTAACCATGCCCAACGATTCTGTGCTGTGATACGAGGCAAAAATACAACTTTCGTCAAGGACTGCATAGTCGGAATTCACTCATAAAGGCACTGGCACAGTTGGAAACGTCGCTCATGCAAACGTTAAAGCTCCATTCCTGACGCTAGTCACCGGGTGAAGAAGGAAACAGAAAGTATGCAAATGTCAAATGGGGAAGAAGAAGAACACGTATGCAAAATTTTGACACGATTCAGGCATAAAAACCACTGAACGGTGAGTCAAGTGTAAGTCGCTGTAGTAATTAATCGGAAGATGGTGCCCTTCACGAATAAGGAAAAGGCTTAGATGCATTTAATTTACGGAGCAGCAGATGGAAATAGTGCAGAGGCACAACGAATGAACGGAGAGCGATTTCCCAACAGGCGGTTGCCTAACCGCAAAACTTTCGAGCGCTTGCACAGACAGTTGTGTGAGACGGGATCATTTCTCGCTTCCCGGTCGAATGCAGGTCGTGCAAAAAAGGACGAATCAGTAGTTGTTGCAGAAGCCATTCTGGATGCAGTAGCGGCGCAGCCAAGTACAAGTACACGAACAGTGGCTAGGCAGGTGGATACCTCACAGTCCATGACTTGGAGGGTACTGAAGGATGAACATTTGCTCCCGTTTCATGTGCAACGAGTCCAGAAACTGTCTCCAGGGGATTATCCAAATCGTATTGAATTCGCCCGCTGGTTTCTGCAGCAGAACGCGCTAAATCCACATTTTGGACGAACTGTGCTTTTCACCGATGAATGTACCTTCACACGTGAAGGTACATTTAACACACACAATGCACATGTATGGGCGGATGTCAATCCACATGCTCATCAGAGACGCTTTTCCATCAATGTTTGGGCAGGAATCCTCGGAGACCACCTAATCGGACCGTACCTTCTTCCTGAACGCCTCAACGGTAAAACATACCTCACATTTCTGCAACATGTGCTGCCAGACCTGTTAAACGTTGTTCCTCCACGCATCCGGCGGGTCATGTGGTTCCAGCACGATGGAGCGCCAGCCCATTACGTACGAGACGTCCGCAACTATCTGGACATCACATTTCCGAACAGATGGATTGGTCGAGGTGGTCCTGTTGCTTGGCCTGCTCGCTCGCCAGATCTTTCACCCCTCGATTTCTTTTTTTGGGGACGATTGAAGGCTCTTATGTATGAGACACCCATTGAATCCCCCGAGGAACTGGTCGCCAGACTTTCCGCCGCTGTAGGGGAAGTGCTCGAAAAGCCTGATGTTTTCGCGAATGTTCGCCGTTCCATTCTTCGCCGTTGTTCTGCGTGCATAACCTCTGGTGGTCACAATTTTGAACATTTATTGTAATTACATGTTAATAAATATGCTTTGGTAACATAATCCTAATTTGTGTCTTTTTACCTCGTATCACAGCACACAATGTGTGGACATGGTAAACTGAACTGTGCTCAGGAGTAGAAATTTCAAACCCCTCTCCCCAGAAACTTAACCACGCCTAACGATTCAGATTTTGGGCTGAAAATTTAAGTCTAAGCTTTAGAAAGCATTTAATGAGACACAAAAAATAACGGTATAAAATAGTTGTTCCTTACTCCAAAGTCTAAAGCGCCCTCTATCGGAATTTTTTGAAAATTTTCTTTAAAATTTATTTTCAAGAAAATACTGACATAAAGAATAATTTTAGCAAAACGCGGCAGTAGTTAGAGCCTAATCTACGACACAAAGATCGGGAATAACTGATTTTTGTTCTGGGGGGGAGAAGGGTTTCAAATTTCAAATTTCAGTTTACGCTACTTAACTACTCGTTAGGACTTAGATTTTTAGATCAAAATTTAAGTTTAAGTCTAAGCTTTCGAAATCATTTAAAGAAATAAAAAAATAACGTTAAAAAATAGTTGTTTGTTACTCCAAAGTCTAAAGCGCCCCCTATCGGCATTTTTTGAAATTGAACTTTAAAATTTTATTTCAAGAAAATACTGGCATAAAGAAAATTTTTTGCAAAAACCGCAAACGAATCGACCAATTTTTCCATGTTTTATAATCATTTGAAATTTCGGACCCTAAACTTTAATGCCCCCTATCTCCTTGGGAATACGTCTGGGACCCTTAGTCTCCTATTTAATATTATTTGTCTTTAAGTGTACTATAACCCCTTAAAGTTCTGCCCATCTTTTATGAATCACCCTGTATAATACATTTACACTTGCTAAGAAGGAAACTTGTCTATAACGCAAGTTTTTTTTTTCTTTCCTATGCAATTCCGTCTTAGAAGACTTTACTATATAGCAGTTTTCAGATTTTTAACCCTTCATACATGGAATGTGGATTAATATTATTAATGATAACTGAAACATTTACATACAAGAAATAGAGATTCAATGAAAAAAAAATAATATCGCAGCCTGCGGCACTTCTATAAAAATGAAGATTATAAACATGAAAAAAAAAAGTTAAGATGAATATTTTTGGTCAGATCTCCCCGTACAAGACAAATTGTTAACCAAATCAACGTAAAAATCAATGTTTTGTAGAAATTCACTCGGGCCGGGCCAAGATTTTAACTTTTTTCAGGGTCGGGCCGAGATTTTAACTTTTTTCCGGGACGGGCTCGGGCCGAACTTTTAATTTTTACATCGGCCGGGCCCGGGCCTGGAAATTTCGGTTACCGCGATACTCCGCTTATGATGACGCATTTTTCTGGTCAACAGAGTGTCGGGATAACGAGGTCCTACTGTATTCCATAAATAAATTAAATTAAAATTGCCATTGATGCGGCAACATTGAAAATCAAGCACGTACTTTTGCAATCGCCCAATGATTTAAATATCTCCCAATAATTAAAACACATGAACATACGAATCTACATATCTCACATAAAAGGTTGCTTAACCCTTTTTGGGGATCCAAGTACTTTTGTCAATAAAATTGTTAAATGAAAGATTAACACTAGGATTTGCGAACAGATTTATTTGAAAATAAGTTAAAACTTTTTTCAAGGTACATTAGAACAAGTTATTTTTACAAATTTCCGGGGCCATTGCGACAACTGGTAATTAAAATTAAAAATGATTTTAAGTGTTATTATGAATAATACGGACAACTGTGGCAGATTTGTTAGTAAAAACAAATAATTAAAATAATATATAATTTGAATAAATAATATGCTATATAGTTTTTAAATAAAAGTATTTAAAAAACCATCTTTTAATAAAATTTCAGTCATTATTTTACTACTTATCTAAAATATATAACATTACTAACAATCTTTTTTCTGCAATTCTTAAATAAATTTTGCAGCTATTGATTACTAAATTCCCCATGCAAGCATATATTTGGTTTAAAAAATATCTGATCGCAAAGTACGAAAGATATTTTAAAACTCGACTACGATTATTTATTACAGCGATCCTTCACAGAAAATCAATAACAAAATAAAGATTATGTTTTGTTCTTTTCATCTTTGTTAGTTTATGATAAATCTCTGGTTTCGCTGATAAACAAGAAACAAGGTAATAAATTCTTTTAAAGTACAATGTTATTTGTCTTAAAATAACAATGCCCGGTTGTTAAAAATATGATATGCTCGATTTCTTTTTAGGAGCTTTAAAGAAAACACAAAAAGAAAAAAAAAAGTTGTAGAATTTTCTCTATACTGTTTCTTTTGTGATAGATTAGCATATAAATACCAGTGATAAAAATGTCTGAGGCATATTTATCTGCAAAATTACAAAAAAGCATGTTTTAAATACATATTGTCTAACGATGATTTTTTAGATACGCATGTTCATATTGATTGAATGTTACATGACAGTTTCGACTACAAATTACGGGCAAAATTATATTATGTTTGCTGAATTTACAATAACAACAACAATAAAAATGGCAGTTATAATGATTCATCGTAAATCTCCATGGCAACTTCATCCAGGACGAACATCCCATAATTTGTTTTTAAATTTTGTGCACCATTTTTCCCAAATAGTAATTTTCAGCTTATTTCAACATTCAAATTCTGTAACTAAATAAAGCGAAGATTAATGATGTAAAATATTGTGGTTGAAATTGAAGAATTCTGCTTATCATTTAAGGAACACGACTGTGGCAAGCCGCAAAATGGTTAAAAAATCACGAAGTCGGGTTAAAGCTCAAAAAGAAATTATTCCTGTAATTTAAAAAGTAATGGTAGTTAAGTAACAAGTCAATAACCTTAAACATCGAAAGCTTACCACATAAATAATTAATAGTATTTTTGTCTTAAGGGGGTCCGGGACACATTTTAAAATAATTTTTATTTATTGAGCTAAAATTCTGAATATTTTTGTGATGGTTAACCTTATCATTTGTTATCCAAAATCACATGGCAAAACTTCTCAGATTTTTTTTTTTATTTAAATTTAAAATTTATTAAAGTAAGTGGGGTAATTTAAAATCGTTATAACTCGAAATATTATTAATAGAATTTCAATTTTTTTTCATTTAAATAAACAGAAATATATAAGTTTTAATTTTGATTCAGCATTTAAAAAAATTTAATTTATAAAAAATTAAAAATATTTAACGAAAAAATTTAAAAAAAAGTGGTGCAACTTAAAAAAAAAAAATCATATTTTCAAAAGTAAATATTTTTTTTCAAATATGCTGAATCAAAATTAAAGTAAAATATTTGAAAAAGATATGTTCCAAGTTTGAGCCCTGTATCTTTAACGGTTCTTGAGTTATAAGAATTTAAATATGAGAAATGGTGAAAAAACCTATCATGAAGAAAAACGTATTTTTACAAGAAGTAGTTTCCATGACAGACATTGCTTGAAAGCTAAATTTTGAAAACAAACCAAAACGAAAATATTAATATTTTTTGTTCTAATTCAGATAGAAAAATGATTTAAATGCCATTTTAAGCAGGAAAAAAACTGAGAAATTTTTTATGAAATAAAATGTTTTTTTCAAAATGTCAAGATTTTTGTGTCACGGACCACCTTAAGTAAGATTTAATCAATTAAGATGGATTCAGACGTCAAATTTTAACCCTTTAGTGTAGCATGGAAGTCAAAAAACGAGTTGTGTATTTAGAATTCCAATTTTACAACATATGAATCTACAAAAAGTTTCCTAAGAGTTTTCAGAATTAACGCTTACTTCTTGGTGATAAAGCCCTGAAATTGATCTTAAACACAGGCGAGAGAGACGCCCACTGCAAATACCCAAATATTTCCTTTTCTTATACACCTATTTGAAAATCCAAGTGCCGAAATGCATAGAATGTGAAGTTAATGCTGAAATAAGCTGGTATGATACAGTAAGATCAAAATAACTTCTTGAAAACACCATAATAAATAAATAGGTGTGCAAGCACTTATGAAGGTTCTTTGTCTTTCTTCTCCAGGCGCTATGAACGGGTGCGTGAACTCCCCCCCCCCTCCCTCCCCTGCTCCAAATATTTTAGATTCAAATACATCAGGAATTAGCTCTCAATTAGCTCTAATTTGCTCTCTAATGTTAGAATTTGCTCCGGATATGGCATCAAGCTATTTCAATTAAAATGGTGGTGGTGGTGGTGGGGGGGGGGGGTGCTAAGTTAACACTACCCCCCCCCCCACACACACACTTTCGAATATCGAAATTACAATGGCGCCGAAATTTAGCTCTCAATTAGCTGTAATTTGCTCTCTAATATTAGAATTTGTTCCGATTTTTTTATCGAGATATTTCAATTTCAAGTAAGGGGCCAAGCGTTAACCTAACCCCCCACTTTCAAGTATCGAAATTTCAAAAGTACTGAAATTTAGCTCTAAATTAGCTCTAATTTACTCTCTAATATTAGAATTTGCTCCGTGTTTTTTGTCGAGATATTTAAATTTTAAGTAATGGGGCAAACGTTAACTTAGTTCCCCCCACCTTCGGGTATCGATATTTCAAAAGTGCCAAAATTTAGCTCTCAATTAGCACTAATTTGCTCTCTAATATTATAATTTGCTCCGGTTTTGTTAATGAGATATTGCAATTTCAAATAGGGGGGGAGCACGAACAAAGCCCCCACCCCTCCCCCGCATTAGAATATCGAAATTTCATAGGTGCCAAAATTTAGCTTCAATTAGCTCTCTAATATTTGCTCTGGGTTTTTTTTTTATTATTATTATTGAGACATTTCAATTTTATGTAAGAGGGCAAGCATTAACCTTCCCGCTGCGTAATTTTCTTTTACCAAAATAGGTTAAAAAATTGCGCACATTACATTTAAATCAGTCTAAATCAGATCTATCACTGGAGACTAATTTTATATTCTGGCACCACTATATTAAGAAAAGCAATTTTGCAGTACAGGCATCCTTCGACTTACATAATACTCGACTTACGTAAATTCGCACTTACGTAAGAAATTTCGAAAATTACATTTATGGACATACTAGCGCGTTTGATACTCATTTGCATACTTTTGATAAGTGTTTTATAAATAAACCAAACAACCAAATAAAATAAACCAAATAAAATAAATAAAGAAACCAAAATAATAATATAGTTTTATATATTAGATATACAGACATGTGAAAATTATTAGAATAATTGTGAAATTTACATTAAAATCTTGTTATATTAAAGAAATAATACATTTAAAAATTATTGATACATTTAATATTTAATGTGCATACTATTGTTTTTTATTAAAGATTTGATACGTCTTGGCATACTTTGCGTGAGTTTTCGGCAATTAATTTGTATTTCTTTTTCATGATGTCAAATTTGGATGAGTTTTTCTATCAGAACATTCTTCTTTGTGATGTTGCATTTCTCTAATTTAATTAAAGAAAACAGTTCCATGGCCTGGAAACAGTCCAGATATGAACACCATGGAGAATCTTTGGGCCATTGCAAAGAAAAAAATAAAGAAATGCAACCTCACAACAAGACTGGTCTGATAGAAAGACTCATCCCAATTTGGCATCATGACAACGAAATTACCAAAAACTCATACAAAGTATGCCAAGACAAGTATGCAATCATTTCTTTAATAAAAAAAAAAGGATGCACACTAAATATTAAATGTATTAATATTTTTTAAATATTTCTTTAATATAACAAGTTTTTAATGTAATTTTCACAATTATTCTAATAATTTTCAAACGTCTGTAGCTATATTTTTATTGGGATATACAATCAAATCATTAACAAAACAAACACAAACACAAATCTGATTAAAATCTCTCTATTCTAAAAAAAAGTAACTACCGCTGTCACCGCCGCCGCCGGTTTTGAATTTTTTGTGACCGGAGGTCTTTCTTCGTTAATATTAAGAAAAATAATGCATACAAAAATATGAAAATCGGTAGTATTATACAGAAATGTTTGATAAATACGCTGATGCAGACAGTTTTCAGATCAAAGAATTATTTTAAGAGATATTTAATGCTAAAGTTGGACAAAATCGTTCCACTAAAAAAGTTTTATAGGAGCAAAAACTATTCATAGGAATTTAATCGTTTTTAGATCATTTTATGCGTTAGAATTTGCCGGAGTGCAGATTGCATTATTTTTTTTTATTTTGACTAATTTTTCGAGGTTTTATTTCTATTTTAAATTCCAATTTTCAGCATTTCTAGAGATATTTTTAACAGATTTTAGAAAGTGATATTAATTTAAACTGTTCCCAACTGTATAAACAGCGGAAACAATAATGTTTGCTTCAATATATATATATATATATATTTATACGTGTAAATAAATTAAAAAAATATTTACACGTGACTATTATAAACAGAAAAAAACATATTGAATTAGAGTTAAATAATTATGTACAAAAAGCAGGAACTTATTAAAAATTACGTCATAAAAACTATAATTACACGTGAATTTTAAGAGAGAAAGGAATTTGTAAAATAATAAATTTATTAACATGCGTTAGAAGCCTTAAATAGGAGAAATTACGTCATATTTCCGTCTCATTTCAATTATTACATAAAATGAACACAAAATAATATTGCAAAACGGTTTAAATTTAGATATTGAGCTAGACATTTATTTGATATTTTGAGCGGATACTTTTCAACTATTTTTATTAGGAAAGCGCAAAAAATATTTAATTTCTAACACAAGTATTTTCACGTGAATATTAAAAAGAGAAAGAATAGTTAGGTCAAAATTACGTCAGATTAAAAACGATTAAATTAAAATGTCTCATTTAAAAGAACTTCCTTTTCACTTTGTTAAAAAATACCAGGAGACAAAGACTCTGTTTACTTAATTCCTTTTATATTAGCTTATTTTGAAATGTTGTTACACGTGTCTACGTCATCAAGTTATTTTTATTTCGACGTTTTATTTGTATTTTTATTAATGTTGTACTAATTTATTTCTTTTTTCGTTATTTAAAATAAAAATTATGTCGATTTGTATAATTTGGCGAGTGGTTTGGCGATTTATATAATTTCGCGAAATTGGTCGACGGGATAATCAAGTAGTACCGCAACGGATTTGGCGTAAAAATTCCCCAATCAAAGAGAAATGAATAGAAATCCGTTTATAGGGAGATCGCCACTGTTTTTTAAATTATAATTCAATCTTTCGAAATCTTTTTAAAGCCGATCAAATTAGCGTGCATTTAGAGTCTACAGTGTCTGGACGGGGGTTGGCGAGCGTAGCTCGTAGGGGGCCGAGTTCCCTAGTCAGCCAAAAAAAAACTCTGTTTAACAGTTACAACTTTGTTAGCTGAATTCAAACCATAACGAAACCTAATTTTAAAGTTTCGGTGAAGAGGAACGAGTGTATTTTTTCTTCCAGCTTCATAGCTGTTCGTTTGATGTAGGTTCAAAATTGACATAAATTAATTCATCAACGTTAAAATTATAAATCCCATATTCCACAAGATACTTTTTATTTGAAAAGTATTATTTCGGTTTGTTTTTATATTATTTCATACTTTTATAGTTTATATCCAAGTAAATACTGCTGCATGCTGATTTATTTATAAAATAATACAGTGTAAATAATGCATATGTTATATATGTATTTTATATAATATTGCAGTTTCTGACGAAATTTTACTTAAGGAATTTTCAAATTCGACCTACGCAAAAGTTTACGGAATGCATTACTTACTTAAGACGGGGGATGCCTGTATATTTCTCGTGTAGATGTTGTTAAAGTCTATATGGATTTTTTTTTAATTTAAAAAGTGGTCCGCGTTGAATTAAAAAATAGTCGCCAGTGGAAAAAATGAATCCCCGAGAAAATCTCGGGTCGCGCAAATTTTGCTATGTACAAGAAGGTTAAATTCATTTCCAATATTTATAGTTGGTCCTTTAACCGAAAACTTTTGTGTGGCTCTGTAAATGAATGACCAATGCTACGCACTCAATAACCTATAGAAAACACTTTATAGTGCAACTCAGTGATCCTTTTAAATTTCATTATCTTTCTAGAGTCATAACAGCGTTAAAATGCACCGCAAACGGTTTCCCCCCATAAAATTATTTTGTGCGTTCCTGTAATTGAGCTATAAATGCTACGTATTCTATACTCCAGGAAAAACCTGTTATTGTCCATTCTATCGATTCAAACCAATCTCATTCATTTTTATATGGCTAATTCCATGAAAACTTGTCATGTCTGTTTCATAGCTGTAAATCGCTAGGCTTGTTGGCTAACGTTATTTTCAAAAAGTTTATTACGCCTTATTCAATTGGTGAGATATCTCCGATAAAATAAGTCACATTTCCGGTTTTAAAATACTGGTAGCCAAAAATCGTAGTATGTGACAGACATGACAAGTTTTCATGGAATTAGCCATATATCCTAACATCAATATAGGACACCACAAACATTTTTCCCCTTATATAACTTATCGTAACCTAAATCTTTTGTGTGTCTCTGTAAACGAAGTACAAATACTAAGCACAGCATTTTAAATACAGAACATTTACATTGCAAACTAAGAAAATTTATGATTCTTAGAGCACGGACAGACAGCGAGACAGATAGACAGATAAACCGAATTCCTAAACACTTTTAAACTACGTTAAAAGGTATTTAACAGGTAGCGGATGGACAACATTGTAATTTACAAAGAAAACACGCGCTGAGGAAGATAAAATGTACATAACACAAAGAAAAATACAAATATTTTCGAACGTTTTTATTATATCTACTTTAGGTAATACAAGGGGTTCTTGGACCTCCAAGTGATCTCGAATCAATCCGGCCTTGGCGCGGAAGGATGACCGAGAGCTTGGCCGTGGTCGCCGTGGCGGTCCTTTTCCATTTTCGGAGAGGAGACTAAAGCGGGGGCCCAGACGGGTCCGGGTGGCCGACGGAGTTCTAAGTCCAGCGACCTGACTACGTCCGAGGGCGCAACGTGAACCCTGGTTAACTTGTCGCCGGCATGTCATCGTGCGGATGCAGCCGCCTTGGGGACTGACGAGCAGTTACCGGCTCGACCAAGGTGAATGGGGCGAGAGCGGTCCAGCTTCTTTGAGCGAGCAAGTGGGTGGGGCTCGGAGCTGCCTTGATGTGAATTTTCAAGGCTGTCGAGCGTTGCGGTGTCTCAAAGGAGCTCGACTTAGCGTCGTTACCCTCTGCCTTGGGAGACAAAGGGCTTGCGAGTCGGAAACCAAGGTACCGCTTGGTCTCGGGTTGCAGAAGCAGGTGGGCTTGTCGGAGGCGAGCGAGCGAACAGAACACAGGCGGTCACCACAGGGTCCGGTCGGACCAAAAAATTTTTGCTTTTTTCTAGTTCGACACCTGGAAGTTGATTGGCCACTGGGTGGGGCGTCATCCCTGGGAGTCCAGGGAAAGGCGTTCCTAGGGGAGATTGCGACCCCTTGTGGACGATCCGATCGGGTGTTGAACTTTTAATTTTCCCTTTTTTATAACTATCTACTAACAATGTAAGTGTGGGTGTTGTCCTCGGGCTCGGATGTTAAGTCGAGAGTGCCTTGAACATCTGGGAGGTTTTGTTAGACGGCCTCCGCAGCGCTCTTGGTTCCGATCGAGCCTGAAAACCTTTTTGCTTTACTTTCTAATTTGTAGCCCGATGTTGAGCCATGAAGCCACCATGTAAATACGCGTCGAGGGTCTATCATATACACCACTCCGTGTGGTGGATGGTTCCTGTCTTTTTCAAGGCGGTCCGATGGGTTACAGATTTAACTTTCCTATTTTTTTATTCTATCTTTTCTACTAACTCTTCGAGCAGCCTGGCGTTGACTAGGAGGTGGAGAGAGTCCCATAGGGGACGCGAAGCCTCTGGGTCCGTAGGGGACCTTAAACTGGGTCCGGACCTAGTCCTTGACTAGTGGGTGGCGGAGTCCCCCACGGGACACGCAGCTCGCGGGTCCTCATAGGTACGGACCTACTTTGTAAATATTATTTTTGTAGTGTATTTTATTATGTTGTCTTCCTGTGGGTCTGGTTCTTCCTCGGCGGAGTCAAGGGGTGGGCTGATCAGGTGCGTCGTGTGTGGTTCGTCCCCTACGCACGTTTCGGCATTCTGTCTTGACTCCGTTTGGGACTTCTCGGGCTCTAAGGCTTATCATCGCACCGAAATTGACCTCGTCCGGGGTCGTGAGGTAACGCCCCTACTTTCGTTCTTGGTCCGATGGTGCGATGACGTGTTTGTGTTTAGGTTAGTTGTCTTGATTGCTCGCTGTTGGCTCGCTGCGTTTCATAGGGCGTTCTGTAGGATTGCACACCCTCCTCAGAATAATCCGTCCGTAGCGTGGTGGGTCTAAATGGCGGGTAATGTGTTTATGTTAGGTTAAGTTTGTGTTTCTTTTCTTCTGCTTCATGGCTTCGGCCTGCCGGTTGTTCTGGTTTGGTCGGGATTCGGGTGGGGTCCTGACCAGGTCGGCGCAGGTGGCTGCCGGGGCTGCGGGGAACTAACTTTCCTTTTGTTTTGTCTTTCTATTAAACTTCCATCCGCGGGCTGAAATCGCAGAGATAACCTTTATAGGAGTTTCTCAGTTTCGGCACGCGGTAAAGCAAGTTGGTGTGGAGTCCCCCTCGCTAGTTTCCGAGCACGGGCTCTTCCTATGAAGTGTCCCGCGATTAGGAATCGATGATGCGACGGTGGCTCTGCATCAGGTCGAACCTGTTCCGACCCCTCTTTTGAGTTATATTGAGCCGGGTTGCTTGGTCAGCGTTCGGACGTTGGTGTATGGGATTTTCGGGGGACCGTCATTGACCAACGTGAGTGTTGGTCCGTGGTTCCCCGAGTGTGCAATGCTCCAGAGGAGGCTAAAGCGGGACAATCCTGCTTGGGACCCTACTTTGAGGAATTCTGGTGCCGGTCAGAATGACTAGCCCGTCCTCGTAGGTCATTCCCTTGCAGTGGGTGCCGTGGCGGTCCTTTTGGAGGGCACCGTGTGGTGATCACTAATGATCAAGAACACGAATCTAGTTTGCCTTAGGTAATACAATAAATGGTGTTCAAACATCTTACATTGTTATCCCTGAAATTTAAAAGGGTCAAAAGACAACCTCGGGGAAGATGAAGGGATGAAATGAGAAAAGTTACTGGAGTTATTTGGACAACCAAAACATTACACACGAACACAGGAATCAATGTTAAAATCTCGGAAGGCCTATATCCGGCAGTTGTACACGGTTGTTGTTTATGGTTTATATATGTATATACTCCGAAGAGCCAAAACATTATGATCTTCTCCACATTTTGAAAAGAATTTGTCTGGATGACGCGGAGAAAAAATGATGAATTTGGAATGGTATTTAACTGCTGCTATGGAGTTTGGGGAATCCTTCTTGGGCTTACTTCTGCGTGTGATGGGGAAGGCTGCTGATCTAAGAGACATTGATAGAGGGCAGATTTTAATAGGCAGATGGCTCGTAACGAGTATCTCTGAAACTGCACGGATCGTGGGTTGTTCGTGATCTGCCGTTGTTAGTACTTATGCAAAGTGAATGAATGACGGTGAAACCAGTGGTAGACTTAATGGAGTTGATTATCAATGCGTTATCAAGGAAAAATTAAGTCAGAGAATATCCCACTTGATGAATCAATATCGGCGCAAGACAGTGGCTCAGCTGGCAGCCCAGTATAATGCAGGTGTAAGTAGAATTTCTTCGAAGCAAATAGTTAAGTGGACACTGTTAGATATCGAACTACGCAGCAGACGTTCCCCTCATGTGATTATGTTGACTAAGCATTATCGCCAATTACGCCTACACCGCACCCGGAAACATCGTGTCTTGACCATGGATAGTGCGAGAGAGTTGCCTAATTAGATAAATCACGATTCGTCATTCATCGTGTCGATGGCCATGTGAGGTTACGCCGTTTTCCAGGCGAAGTATTACTCACCAAATGTACAGCATGTCATACACCGATATGGGGACGTTATTAAGCTTTGGGGGACGTTTTTATGCGCATCTCTGGGACCCGTGGTTGTGGTAGAATAGAACATGAAAGCTACGGATTATATAAGCATCATTGCGTACCAGTTCCACCCTTACAAAGCATATTTCTTCATAACTTGAAATGGAGTGTTTCAGTAGGACAAAGTTCTGCATCACAAGGCTGGAATTGTGCTGGGATAGTTCCCGTAACATATCTACACTCCAGTATTTAATGTCCTGGCCGCCTAACTCACCGGGTCTTAATCTGGTAGAGCACATTTGAAGTATCATGGAACGGCTGCTCAGAGATAAAAAATCACCATGTTGGAATATCTGGGATTTGCATGACCACTGCTTCAACATTTGGCACAATCTGCCTCCAGCCATTTATCAAGGACTTGAGGCATTCTTTCCATGGCGGGTTGCAGCTGTTATAAGGGCCAAAGGTGGGCCAAAGCAATATTAGGCAGGTGGTCATAACGTTCTGGCTCTTCGGTGTATATATAATTCTTCCAATTTAATATACAGCATTTTGGATGATCACCTTATTGGTATCATAAAATATTTCTTTTTTTCTGGTCAATTTTTTATTTGTTGAAAAGGTTTATAATTACAAAAAGGTCAAGTATATATAGGGCAATTTCATGGTAACTGACGTAACATTTGATCATCGAATTTTGTTTTCAAAATTATGTAGAAAATTTACTAATTAAGCTAGAACAAATTTTTACAATTTAAAATATTTCTTACTAAGGACTTAATGCCCAAATAGCTGCATATTATTTCAATCTCTCTTTTATTCCCCAAAATTGCATTTCAAAATTTTGTAACTGACGTAACATAAAATATACAAACAATTTTTCTGCCTTCATTGAAGTGTAAAATTTATCAAAACTATCCCGTTAAAAAAAGTGATTTAATGTTCTCAACAACACCAAGTAATGCCAAATTATAACAGTAACTTGTTTAATTAATTTCTGAATAATAATAAAAAAATGGCATTTACACGTGTCACTGACGTAACATTATGACTTTACAAAGACAATAACGGTACGTTACTTAGTTTGTAAACAGTAATTTACAATTCCTTTTTATTAGGATTTTATTATAGAATATAAAAATATCATGTTTTTCAAACATATCCTTAAATTAAACATATTATAAATTTTATTCCCCCCCAAAAATGATAATTTTCTGTGGAATTCCCCTATACATATATATTAGGTCTACCGAAAAGTTCTGTCCGATAGTGTTATCTCACACCTACTTTTTTATAATTCAGATTTCTTCATTGGCGCCACCTTTTTGAAATGTACAATTCCCATTGTTTTCACCTTAATACGATACGTCAAAACAATCGGAATTTTACCATTTCAAAAAAGTGGTGCCAATGAAGCGATCTGGATTTTAAAAAAGTATTCGTGAAATAACATTATCGGTCAGAATTTTCCGGTAGACCTAATATATATATATATATATATATATATATACAGTAGAACCTCGATTATCCGAAGTAATTGGGACCGACCCTATATCGGAAAATCGAAATTTTCGGATAATCGAGAATGCTTCAATTTTAAGATTAAGGAGAAATATATGCATTATTTGTTATTACGGTAACAAGTGCTTAATAAAAATAAAGCAATAGCAAACTAGAAACAAGAATAAATTACCTGAATTTTAATTTTGAAATTAAGTACCTTTTACATACATCACAAGGGTTTGAAAAAATGTCTTGTTTGTCGCAGTTTCGATTGCCTTTGCTTTGAAGCTCTATCATGGAGTTTTTTAAAATTATTATTTCATCAGTAGTACAGTCTTTCTGCTGCTCCAGCCATGCCAAACCTTTTGCAAAGCATTCAAAAGCTTCAGAATTGCTAATTTGTTTGTTTTCCTCGCTCCACTCCGCACCTTACGGGAGCTCAAATTAAATTCAAAGGAACTCTAAGAAAAAGGATCGAAAATTTTATATGTACTCGTAGTTCGGAAAGGACTGCTTGCACACAAAGAATGTGATAATAAAAAAAAAAAAAAAAAAAAAAAAAAAAAAAACTTTCAAAATGGATTTTGCACGCAAGGAATGTGATGGTACACTGTAAAAAAAATAATGCCAGTTTTCCGGTAGGAATCGGAAAAATAGTTGCCCTTATCGTACGGGAATAATTTCCTACCCAGCTCGGAATAAAATCCGTAAAATACCGTTTTACTGACTATTTCCTCATTTTTACGGATTTTATTCCGAGCTGGGTTGGAAATTATTCCGGTACGATAAGGGCAACTATTTTTCCGATTCCTACCGGAAAACTGGCAGTATTTTTTTTTTTTTTCAGTGTAAAAAAAAAAAAAAGAAAAGAAAAAGAAAAGCTTTAAAAATAGATTTCGGTTAACCGAGAGTTTCGGTTAAAAGAGTTTCGGATAAAAGAGGTTCTACAGTATATATAATTAAAACGAAATTATACATGCGAAAATAAATTTTTAAAATGTTATACTATGGTGATGAAAATGCAGAAATAGAAATCTATAAATGTATTATGGAATCTTCAATGGAGCTTCATAAGCACAATTTAATATATATATTTATATTGTATATATGGTTTTACCGGACATTGAAGTGGATCTTGCCGGCTTTTCGAAGCTGTCATTATTTACTGTCTGATTAAAGACTTGCACTGTAAAAATAATAATAATAATAATAATACTGCCAGTTTTCCGGTAGGAATCGGAAAAATAGTTGCCCTTTTCGTACCGGAATAATTTCCAACCCAGCTCGGAATAAAATCCTTAAAAGCGGAATAAAATCTGTAAAATACCGCTTTACTGACTATTTCCTTATTTTTACGGATTTTATTCCGAGCTGGGTCGGAAATTATTCCTATACGATAAGGGCAACTATTTTTCCGATTCCTACCGGAAAACTGGCAGTATTTTTTTTTACAGTGTGGATGTACTCTAACTAGTTCAGAGCATTTGCGTGTGGCGAATAGCGGGACAATGAAATTAAAATCACAGGAAGAATTCCTTCCAAAAAGAGAACTCATCTTAGAAAAAAAGGCTGTTTATTATTATGTTTCACATCAAGAACCACCTTCCACACAATACTTATTTTCTAGAGACACTACAATGGCGCTAATAAAATAGATGTTAGTTTTCATCTGCTCATTTCAGTATGTTGACTTTTCTCCAAACAGCCATAGAATATTTGAACAATCAAAAAGAGGTCAAAATGTGTGCTCCTAATTCATGCAAGATAATTTAAGGGTAAATTACGCGCAAGATTACCGACGCCCTGGCGTAGACCGGGATAATTCAAAAGTCGGCGCCAAACAAGAATCCAATCAGAGAGTGCGGATTCATTATCAAGACTTGTATCAATTTCGTAGTAATATGTCGCTCCGATGAAAAGCGGTTTAAGAGTGAAGTTTAGAATAAAATAAGAAATAAAAAAGAAAATGGTTAAAATAATATTCGAAATGATCTGGCGTCTCAGTTTAAGCATTGAGAAACGTTATTGCTTTAACCCTTTCGCTGGCGGAGTCCTTAAAAGAGGACACCTAATTTTTATTTTACTGACACACAGAATATTTAATTAAAATTTTTCTTTTATTACTGACTTGAAAATACGCAAACTTGTATTTTCTAATAACTTCATTTACAAATTTGGTGTCAGTCCATCATTTCACCAGTTTTTAATAAGAATTAATACGCGCCGGAAATGGTTAAGAAAGATGTTTATGAAGTGAAAATGCTTTTCAGATGACAAATTAGAATAAGAATAATATAATGCGTTTAAGAATAATACATATATATATATGTTCTATTTTTTTAGATTTTTTATGGTATTATTTTAAATTTATTTTAGTAAAAATTTAAAATAATACAGAGTAGAACGCGACATCGTTTTAAAGTTATATTTTCTCAAATGACTTTTCTTTTTTTAGAAACATTTTCATTTAAAGTTGGCAAATAAAACCAAATACGAGCACAAAAGAATGTCTAAGTTTATGCCTAAGGATATCAAGTTATTAATTAAAATAAATTGTTAATATTATCTACGTGCTACTATATTAATATTTCTTTATGCGCAGATAAATCTAGCTATATCTCAATTTGTATAAATCAAAATTTTGAAGTGAAATTCAATCTTTCATTTTATACGACAGCAAACAACCATTTATACTAACAAATGTGACACATTTATTTCGAGAGAATAGCGAAATGTAATGGAACTTGATATATCGAGGAGAAAAAAGAAAAGTCCCTATCAACTTTGTTTGTGGGACGTTTATTTCCATCGCTACTAGATATTTTTTGTCAAGTTTTATATTTCTACTTAAATTCAAGCTGGGTAACTGAAAAAAAAATTCTATTTTTTGATAAAAGAACTAGTTTGGATATTATAATCAGATAGTTCATTTAATTTGGAAAGACAATTTGACAAACATTCATGAAATATTAACGTTGTACCGGCTTCGCTGACGCATTTATAAAAGTATCGCTAAGAAATTCAAAATTCTCCACAGAAAGTACTTATAGTTATTTTTAGTTATCGTCATGATAAAATTTTCGTGAAGAAAATAAAATAAAATTGGTATTTATAATTTTCTGGTTTGTTTCAAAATTTCTTTTTAAAAAATCCGCCAGATATGTTAACCCTGTTCGTTATAGTGGTAATATTTTTCTGTTATAGTATTAATAAATTTAAAAACAATTGAAAAAATATCGTATAAAAATGTTATATAAAAAAATATCGTTTATATATAAAAATACAGGGTTTTGCATATAGGATTCACTAGCATTTTATTTCCTTTTTTGATGGTCTGACAAAATTTTGATTGTTCGTATCATTTAGAGGTAGGTATGACCATCTATTGACTAACATTTGAACTATTATTTTTTAATTGAATCTATATCAAATTAAATAGCTGCATCATAAATGTGTGCCTTGTTTCCAACTTTATATCGGACCTTTGATTACCGTCCTAGTTTGTCGATTTTTTTTATATTAAATCGTGTCACAATTTAGAACAATTGTTTTCTGTGGTAGATATCTATTGAACTCTATTATAGTACAGGGTGGTTATAATTAAAGTTACCCTGTTGAGACCTACGTAGAGTCCGCTCTGTTTCACAGATATCGATGAAACTTGGAATATAAATTATATGGACCGTGGGAAAATGGAATCTGCAATTAAAAAAAAATTAGTTCAAATTTCGACCGATTGATGGCGGTTTTCATATGCGAGAAAGGACTTTATGCAAATTTGGAGCGGCTAAAAAGCCAGCAGTCTCTGCTGTAAAGTCATTCCGCACCATGGGTTAGAGAAGAAAGAACAAGCGTTACTGGTGAATATGTTTTATCAGAACTGCAGTCATTTTTCAATTACACTGCGAGAATATCGGCGCTTGAAAGGCTTACGAAAGGACCAATGTCGAAGTAGGCTTTGAAAAAGATGATGTTTAAATTCGAAAAGACTGAGCAGTTGGTTGTGCTGCAAGAAAGAGGACGGAAACTGATTTTAAATGAGCCTGCCGAAGAAGTCGCTCTTGCAGTGGTCGAAAGAGCGTCCGGTTCGCAATATTCTTCGACAAGTGCTCAGGCGGTGTCACGTGATTTGTCTCTCCCTTGGTCTACAGTACGAAAGGCTTTTCGATCCATTATAACGTGGTATCCATACAAGAAGCAAGCGCTGAACCCTGAAAACCCGGACACGCGAAGTAAATTTGCGAGGATGTTTTTGGCCAGAATGGCCGTTGACAGGCTTTGAATAGGCTTTGAAACACTTTGTGGTCGGACGAGGCACATTTTAGCCTAGATGGATCAGTGACTACTCATAACTGTCGCGTATGGGGTCCTGAAAGTCCTAATATTGTGAATGAACAATCATTGCACACTGATTACATTACTGTATGGTGTGGATTTACGGATGATTTCCTTCTTGGTACCTTTTTTGAGGAGAACACTTCTCAGGGTCCTAAAAAGTGTTCCATTACGGGTTCCCGTTACTGCGACTTCCTTCAGCAGTCGGTCATTTCATCCTTACAAGAGAGAGAGTGTTTAAAAACTACCTTATTCATGCAAGATGACACACCACCTCGCATAGCCCGAGCAGTGACGGCACTGCTTCGTGCCCACTTCGGAGATGATCCGGTAATTTCAAGACGTTTTCCGACTACCTGACCTCTTCGTTCTCCGGATTTGAATCGCTGTGACTTCTGGTTGTGGGGATTCCTGAAAGATCGTGTGTATGGAGGAAGCATGCGGACTCTGCCTGATTTGAAAGTAAGCATAACTCGTTATGTTGCTGCAGTTGATCGAGAAACCCTTCCGGCTACTGTTGAACACGCTATAGTTACGCTTTGAACAAGTGCTTGACGCAAATGGATTTCACATTGAACATATACTGTAAATAAAAAAAAAAATTGTGTTTCCAGTTTGAAATTTTGGGTCTTCACGCGCATCCTTCTCACCTGCTGGTCGAAATTTGAACGAATATTTTTTTTTTATTGAAGATTTCATTTCCCCCATGGTCCATATAACTTATATTCCAAGTTTCCGTGATATCTGTCAACCAGAACGGACTCTATGTTGGTCTAAACAGGGTAAGTTTAATTATAACCATCCTGTATAAGTGTGCATAGATTATTTTTCAAAAGACTGATGCTGCAGAATAAAACAAAATGGCCACTAGGGACGTATATGACTCGTCCCATGTTTAAATGGTTAACGAATTACCGAATTAGAGCCGGACCTCTATTTAACGAACCTCTATTTTACAAATTTCTCTATTTTGCGAACTTTTTCTTGGAACCAAGAACATTTTTCAAATTTCTTCGTAAAATAACCTCCAAATAGCGAAGTGCATTCTCTATTTAACGAACTTTTCCTTGGGATCTAAAATTTTTTTCTCCTTATTTCTTAAAATATTACTGAACATTTAAAATTTATTCTTTCTTTTAACAGATTTTATGATGATCAAACCATTAACACGTCTTACCAGGCACCTAACTCACGGAGAGCAGTAAAATCGCTGTGATTATTTGCTTTCCATCCAAGAAGTACAAACTTTCAATATCCCCTTTTAACCCTCAATGGAGCTGCCTCATGTCCTTAAACTATAGTTTTCCGATTTCTAGATTGTTGGTCATGATCAATCGTGTTGGTAATTTCGGTTCTTGTAGCTCGAAACTGTCAAAGCGGAAGTGCTTGAGCATCAAAGAAAAAAAATTATTCTTGATGAGGTGGATAAGGGCGTGAAGAAAAATAATACTGCTTTAAAATTTGGCATTCTTCCGAACAGCTTATCAAAAAATATTTAAAAAATCGTGTTTTTAATGTAAAATATTTTTTTTTAACTGAAAATACAATGTATTTCAGACAATGCTTTGTTTCAATATTATTTCCGTTGCAGATTTCTTTTTGATGGGTAAAATAAATAAAACAAATAGGTATAATTTATAAAGAAAAGTGTGACTAATTATTTTTTAAAACTAGGACTTCCCTCAGAGGGATTAGTCTGAGCGATATTACTGAGAACATAGATTTAATAATAACATGTGGAAAGCTAAGAAAATGAGATGTTATCTTTAATTGCCCATATATTGCGAAAAAATGAAATGATGAAAATAAACGAATTGTAGAATTACAAAATCTTATATATAAATTCGTATACACTGTTTAAAAAAATGGGAAATCAAACCATTCAAGACAGCCATGCATGGATATAAAATTGAAAGTACGCAATATATTAAAAGTAAAATAGAAAATGAAACACTAATTTACTTATATCGGAATTTTAACTGTATAAAATAATGTCAAGAGCATAATCAGACGCTCCGAACCAATTTGAGTAACTTTAAATGACAAATATATGATGTTTAAAAAGAATGGACTATACTTTATATGGTGTGTGCTCCCCCGGAATAGTTAATATTGTACAATATCTGTTTTCCACGGATGCAATGAGGTTGTCGATAACATTTAAGGAATTCTCTTCTCAAAATCTAATATAGTATCAAAGTACCGAATACATCAAAAGTGGCATGCAATGCTTCGTTAGAGTGTGTTTTAGATATGCTCGATCGGATTTAAATGATGAGTGTATGCTGGCCACTACATACGCTGTATTATTTTGTTTTCAAACATATTCTGCACAAGTTGAGCTGTATTTAGCATGTATTAAATAAAAGATATCGGCAATGATTACAACATAAAGTATGACAGAAGATCTGAATATATCGTCTGCATAACTTTTGAGCTGTCAAAGTGTCATTTGAAGTAATTTACAAATCCATACATATTTATTCAGCAAATCATGCAAGCTAACATACGCCAATATGAACCCGATTACAAAATTTCACCAGAATAAGTTAATATATAAAAAATCTGCTAATGATAATTGAGAATATGACCTTATGATAAAATGTCTAGAAAAATGAATCGGATAAAAAATTCATATCACATTTAAAACGGCACTTCCCTCTGTTAGTGGCCTTGGCGAGAGAGAGAAAAGCCTAGAGTAGGAACACTTTAACAAGTACTTTCGGGCAACCTACTCACTGTTTCATACAGGTCTTTATTCAATATTTACACAATTTATTTAATGCTAGGTGGGTATCTATCAGTTTTGTTGTATTTAAATCGCATGGTTTGCAGAGGAAATGCAGCATTATGAAATATTTAAAGTTACTGTACCTAATAATTCCAAATTAATGGTAATTGAGATCGCTTTCCGTTAATTTCATCTTTTTAAATTTTAAATTTTTTAGAAACCATTCATAGAGACAATTGTTTATTTTAAAACTAACCCGAAGCAAAATTTCAAGATTTTGGGCTCAGCAGTAACAGAGAAATAGAAAATTTTTGAAAGTTTTTTGTTTCTGCATTGTTTTTTATAGCGATATTTTTAGAAATTGTTCTATTGCGAGAATTTACGTCATGATAAATACAGCCATGTCAATTTTCATGTTTATATTCTTAACAGTTCCATGTTCTTCTTTTCTTAGATCATCTTTAGATCTTTTTCCGCTTTGTTTAGCCTTTCTATTTTTTAGAATTCGTTCTACAACGAGCATTGACATCTTATTAATTACTACCATGCCAATGTTCTAGTTTCTAACCCCAACAGTATCCCAAAAATTTCAGTATTCCAAATAAATCATATTTTAGAACCTTTCTAGAATTTTTTACGTTTATCCGTCAAATTGAACCTTTTAGAGAGCGTTCATTACGAGTATTTACATATTAAAAGTAACTACCGCACCAAATTTAAAGTTACTAACCCAATCAATATCGCAGAAATCACAATTTTAGAACTTTTTTTCTCCTGTAGCGATGTAGGTTCTTGCACTGACATAAAATAGTCTTTTTTTCGGAGCAGAGATGGCCACCAACATTTTTTTAAGTTGGCTATGTAGTTTCAGAGATAACACCTCACAAACGTACAAGCATTAATAATATTATATACTTTCTAATACTATAACGCTTTATAATATTAGCATTAGATGTACAGATACAAAAGCCATTTATCTGTTACAAGCTAAAGTGCCGGCGTAGCCCAGAATTTGAAGGATGTTTGTTCTGAAAAATCAATTTCAAAATTTAACATACAACACAAAACAAACATTAAAAAAAGCAGTCGAAATGTTGTTGAATGAATCATATGAAAACGCTATATAAAAATGTATAAATGTATATAACAGACGCAAAAGAATACAGCTATAAATGAACTTATTTCAATTTATAATTGGAGCAATAATGTTAAAATACGCCAATATTTCCCTAATCGGGTTTTTATTATGCTTCAATACATTTTTCACACTCATATGACGTTATACTATATCCACCATGCCCTTTATATTTCCAATATGACGTAATATTTTCCTCTTTCACGTGGAAACCTTGAAATAGAAAAGTTATGAAGTTATATTCACTTTCATTTAAATTCGTCAAACCATTTATTTCATTTTCATATTTCACGTGAATATCTTGCAATAGAAATGTTATGACGTAATATTCACCTTTTTTTTAAATTCGGCAAACTATTTATTTCATTTTCATTTTTCACGTGGAAATCTTGCAGTAGAAAATTAATTGTTGTAGTAATAATGTTATTGTGTTTTTTAATTGTTGGCAACTGCTATAACGAAAAATGTTTAAATTTGATAAGAAATTGCTGTTAAATTGGTGGTTTTTTATTAATTAAAAATTAACTATAAGTTATTTCGATTCCGGATTACTTTAGTTGTCTCGGCCATGTTTTAATACACATGTACGTATCTCTTCACAATTTTGGCTTCCAAATTGTGGATTTTTTATAGAATTACAAACAGACAGATAGACAAGTTTCCATTTTTATATCTCTCTCTATTCTATGAAAAGTAACTAACGCTGTCACCGCCGCCGCCTCCGGTTTTGAATTTTTTGTGACTGGAGGTCTTTCTTCGTTAATATTAAGAAAACTATTGCATACAAATATATGAAAATCGGTAGTATTATAGCGAAACGTTTGATCAACACACTAATGCATACAGTTTTCAAATCGAAGAATTATTTTAAGAGATATTTAATGCTAAATTTGGACAAAAGAGTTCCATTCAAAAAAACTTATAAGAGCAAAAGCTATACATGGGAATTTAATCATTTTTAGATCATTTTATTCAATAGAAGATCCCGGTCTGCAGATTTCATTAAATTTTTTTTAATTTGACTCATTTTTTGAGGTTTTATTTCTATTTTAAATTCAAATATTCAGCATTTTGACAGATATTTTTTACATATTTTAGAAAATTATGTTAATTTAAACTGTTGCCAACTGTATAAACAGCGCAAACAATAATGCTTTCTTCAAATAAAAAAAATATTTACACGTTACTATTATAAACAGAAAAAAAACCTTCAAATTACAATTAAATAATTAGGTATAAAAAGCAGGCACTTTTTGGAAATTACGCCTTAAAAACTATATTTACATGTGAATTTTAAAAGAGAAAGGATATTGTAAAATAAATTCATTAGCATGCGTTAGAAATCTGAAATAGAACAAATTACGTCACATTACACTTATAATGCAAAATGAACAATCAATAGTATTGCAAAACAGTTTAAATTTAAAAATTGCGCGAGACAAAATATTAGAGGTTAAATATTAGATTTTTTCAAAATTTTCTTATTTGTCGTTTGATGTGAGGTGTTCAGCTATAAGTATGCAAATTTTTATGTTTCAACATAATTAGGGGCTGAGTTAGAAAAATTGTTTAAAATACATAAGTTAGAGCCCAGAGGGTTAAGTATGCAATAATTCAAATATTCAGCATTTTGACAGATATTTTTTACATATTTTAGAAAATTATGTTAATTTAAACTGTTGCCAACTGTATAAACAGCGCAAACAATAATGCTTTCTTCAAATAAAAAAAATATGCTATTTATATGCTATATGCTATCAAATGCAAATTTTTATGTTTCAACATAATTAGGGGCTGAGTTAGAAAAATTGCTTTAAATACACAAGTTAGAGCTCAGAGGGTTAAATATTAGACTTTTTCAAAATTTTATTATTTGTTGTTTGATGTGAGGTGTTCAGCTATATTATGCAAAATTTCATGTCTCCAACTTAATTAGGGGCTGAGTTAGAAAAATTGATTAAAATACACAAGTTAGAGCCCAGAGGGTTAAATATTAGACCTTTTTCCAAATTTTTTTATTTGTCGTTTGATGTGAGGTGTTGAGCTATAAGTATGCAAAATGTCATGTCTCCAACTTAATTAGGGGCTGCGTTAGAAAAGTTGTTTAAAATACATAAGTTAGAGCCCAGAGGGTTAAATATTAAGACTTCTTCAAAATTTTATGATTTATCGTGTTATCGCAAGTACTATAAGTATGTAATAATGCATACTATAAGTATGCAAACTTTCATGTCTCCAACTTAATTAGGGGCTGAGTTAGAAAAATTGATTAAAATACACAAGTTAGAGCCCAGAGGGTTAAATATTAAGACTTTTTCAAAATTTTATGATTTATCGTGTTATCGCAAGTACTATAAGTATGTAATAATGCATACTATAAGTATGCAAACTTTCAATTCTCCAACTTAGTTAGGGGATGAGTTAGAAAAATTGTTTAAAATACATAAGTTAGAGCCCAGAGGGTTAAATATTAAGATGAGTTAGGGGATGAGTTAGGGGATGAGTTAGAAAAATTGTTTAAAATACATAAGTTAGAGCCCAGAGGGTTAAATATTAGACATTTTTACACACTATAAGTATGTAATAATGCATACTATAAGTATGCAAACTTTCAATTCTCCAACTTAGTTAGGGGATGAGTTAGAAAAATTGTTTAAAATACATAAGTTAGAGCCCAGAGGGTTAAATATTAAGATGAGTTAGGGGATGAGTTAGGGGATGAGTTAGAAAAATTGTTTAAAATACATAAGTTAAATATTAAGACTTTTTCAAAATTTTATGATTTATCGTGTTATCGCAAGTACTATAAGTATGTAATAATGCATACTATAAGTATGCAAACTTTCAATTCTCCAACTTAGTTAGGGGATGAGTTAGAAAAATTGTTTAAAATACATAAGTTAGAGCCCAGAGGGTTAAATATCAGACATTTTTCAAAATTTTATTATTTGTCGTTTGATGTGAGGATTTCAGCTATAAGTATGCGAAATTTCATGTCTCCAACTTAATTAGGGGCTGCGTTAGAAAAATTGTTTAAAATACATAAGTTAGAGCCCAGAGGGTTAAATATTAGACTTTTTAAAAATTTTATTATTTGTCGTTTGATGTGAGGTGTTCAGCTATAAGTATGCAAAATGTCATGTCCCCAACTTAATTAGGGGCTGAGTTTGAAAAATTGCTTAAAATAGAGAAGTTAGAGACCGAAGGGTTAAATATGACTTTTTCAAAATTTTATGATTTATCGTGTTATCGCATGTGTTCAGCTATAAGCATGCAAACTTTCATGTTTCCAACTTAATTAGGGGCTGAGTTAGAAAAATTGCTTTAAATACACAAGTTAGAGCCCAAAGGGTTCAATATTAAGCCTTTTTCAAAATTTTATTATTTGTCATTTGATGTGAGATGTTCAGCTATAAGTATGCAAAATTTCATGTTTCCAACATAATTAAATTAGGGGCTGAGTTAGAAAAATTGCTTAAAATACACAAGTTAGAGCCCAGAGGGTTAAATATTAGACTTTTTCAAAATTTTATTATTTGCCGTTTGATGTGTGGTGTTCAGCTATAAGTATGCAAATTTTGAAGTCTCCGGCATATATAGTTTCTGAGAACGGGCTCTGTGACAGACGGACAAACAGACAGACAAAGGAGTGAGACAGATAGGGTTTCGTTAGATGGACGAAACTCTAAAAACATGCTGCGGATGACTGTAACAACATCCTAAAATTACAATTACCATCAGCGATCTACCAATCCCGAATTTAGTTTATATTTATTTCATATATTCTTATTCTTTTGTGCGGCCCTGTAAAATAATTATCAATATTATATACAGTAAAACCTCTGAATAGCGGACACCCCGAGAATGCAAAATTTGTCCTCTATTTAGAGGTGACCGCTACTGAGAGTAAAACATGTACAGTTATTAAAGAGTTGGTAATCGAAAAAATGTCCGCTAAATAGAGGTATCCGCTAATCGGGTGTGTCCGCTATTGAGGTTGTACCAGTAAAACTTTTGAATAGCGAACACCTCGGGAGGGCAGAATTTGTCCTCTATTTGGAGGTGTTCGCTACTGAGAGTAAAAAATGTACAGTTATTTAAGGGTTGGTAATCGAAAAAATGCCCGCTAAATAGAGGTGTCCACTAATCGGGTGTGTCCGTTATGGAGGTTTTACTGCATAATAATATCATCCTTTACAAGAAAATTGCATGCTGTATGATAGACAGACAGACATCCAGAGAAATATAACCTCCGGATCAATAAACACTCATGTCTTTTGTTTTAATCATCCACAATTGTATGTCATACAACATGCCAGATTTTATACAACAGGCTAAAAACGGTCACCGTGGTACGGAATACTGTAATATTATTTGTTTGCCCACCAAAACTGGTTGCCACGGGTTGTTGCAAGGTTTGTGATCACGTGGTTGAAACTGATCTATTCAATATTACTGCGTGCGTATTTTTTTTTATTTGCTCCATGTGTTCAAACCAGTTGTCTACGAAAACATCAACCAGTGAAAGTGACGCACACCAAATTTCTGTGACGTATGCAGATAAATTGTGCTTTTTTAAGTGTTTTTTCTATATAATTTTTAAACGGTTTGGAACTTATTTTTCATAGTAGGTGCATTCAGTAGGCGACCCTCATAGGTACCTTCTGGTGCAATCAGAAACGAAATCCGACAAATATTTTTTGAGTTATGCTTGACGAAAGGTTTTTATTAGGCTTTTTTTTTAGTAGGACATGGCGTTAATATCCATCGTAGTAGTACAGTCGACTGATTTATATGTTGAGCACCGGACCCATGACGATTCCTGACACAATAGGGAAAAAACACAAGAAAAAATATTGGGTTAAAAGTGGTTAGGGGGGGTTGGAGAATTAAAAAGAGTCGGCGAGGGGGGGAAACTCCTGTTTTGGACTGAGTTTGGATCGTGTCATGGGTTTCTGGTGCCGTGGAGTGGGTTGTGTGGAGTGGGTTTCAGAGTTGTGACTATCGTGGAGTGGGTTTCAGAGTTGTGACTATCGTGGAGTGGGTTTCAGAGTTGTGACTATCGTGGAGTGGGTTTCAGAGTTGTGACTATCGTGGAGTGGGTTTCAGAGTTGTAAATATCATGGAGTGGGTTTCAGAGTTGTAAATATCATGGAGTGGGTTTCAGAGTTGTAAATATCATGGAGTGGGTTTCAGAGTTGTAAATATCATGGAGTGGGTTTCAGAGTTGTAAATATCATGGAGTGGGTTTCAGAGTTGTAAATATCATGGAGTGGGTTTCAGAGTTGTAAATATCATGGAGTGGGTTTCAGAGTTGTAAATATCATGGAGTGGGTTTCAGAGTTGTAAATATCATGGAGTGGGTTTCAGAGTTGTAAATATCATGGAGTGGGTTTCAGAGTTGTAAATATCATGGAGTGGGTTTCAGAGTTGTGACTATCGTGGAGTGGGTTTCAGAGTTGTGACTATCGTGGAGTGGGTTTCAGAGTTGTGACTATCGTGGAGTGGGTTTCAGAGTTGTAAATATCATGGAGTGGGTTTCAGAGTTGTGACTATCGTGGAGTGGGTTTCAGAGTTGTAAATATCATGGAGTGGGTTTCAGAGTTGTAAATATCATGGAGTGGGTTTCAGAGTTGTAAATATCATGGAGTGGGTTTCAGAGTTGTAAATATCATGGAGTGGGTTTCAGAGTTGTAAATATCATGGAGTGGGTTTCAGAGTTGTAAATATCATGGAGTGGGTTTCAGAGTTGTAAATATCATGGAGTGGGTTTCAGAGTTGTAAATATCATGGAGTGGGTTTCAGAGTTGTGACTATCGTGGAGTGGGTTTCAGAGTTGTAAATATCATGGAGTGGGTTTCAGAGTTGTGACTATCGTGGAGTGGGTTTCAGAGTTGTGACTATCGTGGAGTGGGTTTCAGAGTTGTGACTATCGTGGAGTGGGTTTCAGAGTTGTGACTATCGTGGAGTGGGTTTCAGAGTTGTGACTATCGTGGAGTGGGTTTCAGAGTTGTAAATATCGTGGAGTGGGTTTCAGAGTTGTAAATATCGTGGAGTGGGTTTCAGAGTTGTAAATATCATGGAGTGGGTTTCAGAGTTGTGACTATCGTGGAGTGGGTTTCAGAGTTGTGACTATCTTGGAGTGGGTTTCAGAGTTGTGACTATCGTGGAGTGGGTTGTGTGGAGTGGGTTTCATATGTTTTGAGTGTGAGGGTTTCAAAGTCGTGTTTATCGTGGAGTGGGTTGTTGTCCGTGTGAGGGTTGTTGTCCGTGTGAGGGTTTCAAAGTCGTGTTTATCGTGGAGTGGGTTGTTGTCCGTGTGAGGGTTGTTGTCCGTGTGAGGGTTTCAGAGTCGTGTTTATCGTGGAGTGGGTTGTTTTCAGTGTGAGGGTTGTTGTCCGTGTGAGGGTTTCAAAGTCGTGTTTATCGTGGAGTGGGTTGTTTTCAGTGTGAGGGTTGTTGTCCGTGTGAGGGTTTCAAAGTCGTGTTTATCGTGGAGTGGGTTGTTTTCAGTGTGAGGGTTGTTGTCCGTGTGAGGGTTTCAAAGTCGTGTTTATCGTGGAGTGGGTTGTTGTCCGTGTAAGGGTTTCAAAATTGTGTTTATCGTGGAGTGGGTTTCATATGGTTTTCCGATGTTTTTATAGGGGTCCTTTCATAGAATGGGTTTCACAGTTTTGTTTTGGGGGAGGTGCCCTCTGTGGTAGGGTCTTTTTCGAAACATCCCAACTCGTATTCACGCTCGAGGTCGAAGGAAAACCACAGTAAAACCTTCGACGGTTAGGCGGACGGCCACCACCCCCGCCGAAATAAAAAAAGGGACTTTTGTGTGTGGGGTGCCCTCTGTGGCAGGGTCTTTTGCGGGGGTGGACCTAACCCGTATTCACGCTCGAGGTCGAAGGAAAACCACAGTAAAACCTTCGACAGTTAGGACCCGATCCCTGAAAAAGAAGACTTTATACTTTTCTCACCCTGAAAAAGAAAACATCGCCCTGAAAAAGAAAAACTTTCTCTTTATTCTTTCTCTCTCTCCCTGAAACCCATTTTATACTTTTCTCACCCTGAAAAAGAAAACATCGCCCTGAAAAAGAAAAACTTTCTCTTTTTTCTTTTTCTCTCTCTCCCTGAAACCCATTTTATACTTTTCTCTCCCTGAAAAAGAAAACATCGCCCTGAAAAAGAAAAACTTTCTCTTTATTCTTTTTCTCTCTCTCCCCGAAACCCATTTTATACTTTTCTCTCCCTGAAAAAGAAAACATCGCCCTGAAAAAGAAAAACTTTCTCTTTATTCTTTTTCTCTCTCTCCCTGAAACCCATTTTATACTTTTCTCTCCCTGAAAAAGAAAACATCGCCCTGAAAAAGAAAAACTTTCTCTTTATTCTTTCTCTCTCTCTCCTTGAAACCCATTTTATACTTTTCTCTCTCTGAAACATCGCCCTGAACTTTTATTTTTTTCTCTCTCCATCGCCCTGAAAAAGAACTCACTGTATTCTTTTCTCTCGCCCTGAAACAAAAAACAGAGTCAAAGAAAACACACACACCAGAGAAAAAAAAACATTTTTTTTATTTCACCACCTACCTTTCAGAAGGGGGGGGGGGGGGGTGGTCTCGAGCGAATCCAGCCCGGATTCGAGCGGCCCCAAGTTTTTCTGACCCCCCCTCCCCGGCGCCAGGGAGCGGGGGGGGGATTCGGTGGCCCTCGGCACTCGAAGCGACTCGAGCTCGGGACCCTCCCCCTTGGTTCCAAGACTTTCCGTCACCTACCTTTTTTTCAGATGCCACACACGGAGAGGGGGAGTATGTCCGGTGGTCCTCGGCACTCGAGCGAATCTAGCCCCGGATTCGAGCAGCCCCGCCCCTGAGGGGGAATTCGGTGGCCCTCGTCACTCGAAGCGACTCGAGCTCGGATTCAAGCGACCCCGCTCGGACCCCGCTCGTGGTGGGAGGAGAGCGAGATGGGTTTTTTTTTGGGCGAGAGGAGGGCGGGTGGCCCTCGGCACTCGGAGCGAATCAAGCCCGGAAGACCTTCCCCACCCCGGACAACCGGTACAAATGAAAATGCAATATATAGATCTCTTTACTATATATGCAGGTGTCGGGGAGGGGGGTGGGCCCTCCGAGCGACTCCAGCTCGGATTCGAGCGGCCCCCTGTCTCTAATGAAACTCTCGATCCCTCCAATGCCCCCCGGGGCTCCCTTCCATCTTCTTTTTCCCCTCTCTCTCTATCCAGCGACCGTGGCCCGTCCTTTCCTCCTGCGAACCGCCGAAAGGGGTCAAGCGACTCTTTACACCACGGAGGTTCTCCCACTCCATACAAGGCCCAGGGCCCCACTAGGGGGGGTGAGCACCTTTGGACCACTTGCCGCAGATTTGTTAAACCTCACCCTTCCCCAGCCGTGGCACCTCCCGCCCATTCACGCTCCTGGACCGCAGTGCAACAAAAGCATGCATGAGCGGGAAGCCTCTTCCACCGAAAAGGCGCGTCTCCACGCCTGTCACCCCCCATAGAAGGGGGGGAGTCGTTGCTCTCTGACAGGGCCCCAGACACCACACACACAAGCAATGTCCATGCAAGGCACCGAGCATCTATCAAAGTCTCCGTATCATCGGGTACCGTTTAGGCGCTATGCCTAGTCTGGAACTAGAAGAAGGGTTGAATCCTTTTCCGCTCCAGTGTCCCGGGTAACCCGGATAAGGGGTTCCTTGCCAGAGACCTCTAAAGACCCCGTCGAGAGAACAAAACTCGTTCGGTAGCCTCAGGGAAGTCCGCAGTCGAGAACGGGCCCAACAGTCACCGGGGAGGGGGGCGAGAGAGGGTACACGAGAAAAACAGAATCGAGCCGCCCCAAGAGGAGGGGGGGAGTGGCCCTCGGCACTCGGACGAATCCAGCCCGGATTCGAGCGGCTCCCCCGCAGTTTATGACCCCGGCAACTGGAAATAAAGGGAGGGCATTTATAAAAAAATGCGATATATAGATAGCTTCACTATATATGCATGAGGTGGGGGATGTTGCCATACACGGGGAGGGGGGGGTAGCCCTCGGCACTCGAAGCGACTCTAGCCCGGATTCAAGCGGCCCTCCCGAGTCTCGGACTCTTGTGGTCTGGGAGCACTGGAGGTGGAACACCTAAAAGGCACACGGCAATGGCACACATCGACTGGAGGTGGAACACACAAAGGAACTCTTCTCAAATCTTTGTTTTCATACGAAGGAATCTGGAGCGCTGCAATGAGAATGGAAAACGACATTTTAAAAACAAAAAACAATTTTTAATAACATTTTCAAAAAAGTTGCATGAAATTTCAAAGACTCGAGATAATATAAGCTGAAAAGGCTTTGGATTGGAACAATCAACATTTCTTGTCCCGATCCATGAGTGTCACATTTAAAGAATAGAGAGAAAATACATTTCAGCCAAAATATTATATTAGATACTTAAAATTAAAAAATTCCTTCAAGACACGACAAAGTTCCTGTAGAAATTAAAACATAGAGATACCAGTTTTTGATATACTATTATAAAGTTATAGTGTCTGGGAGTATTTTTAATGTGTATTACTCATTAATATATTATTTAATTCATTACTCATTTGCGGGTATGGAGTATTTTTAATGTGTATTACTAATTAATATATTATTTAATTCATTACTCGTTTGCGTATTGTTTAATGAAATCAAGAAAATTTTCGCAATGATTGCTTAAATTATAACTGTATTAAATTTCAAAACAATTGAATTTAAAACATTTCAAAAACCTTAATCCATTAAAAATAGTTTTTATGAAGGGGTCTCTCACTGAATATCAATCAAAACATCCAAAGTGTGAATGAGTGTATTTTTAATGCCTGTCTAAGTATAAACATGAACATTTGATAAAACAGATTTTGCCTTTTAATATACTACTATTAGAAACTGAACAGATCTTCAAAGAATTTCTTTATTGTGGGAAAAAAAAATCAACTTTTTTTCTTTTTTATTGAATAACAATAATCATAACAAAAAATCTTACCCAGAGTTGTCAAGTCTCCGGCACACCACTATTATTTTAGAGAAAATGTTGTTCCTTTAAATCGCCCAATTGTTCTAATTAAATAAAACAACATTTTCTGTCTTAAAATACTTGTATCTAAAAGGCCGGAGACTTGGCAGCTCTGCTTACCATAGCAAATAATTAAAAGTAGGTCATTTTAAACGAGCCATCTATTTAAAATTTTATAGAAATCCATACATATGTTCTCAAAATATCATGCGCGCGCAATGACTTACAGAGTAATAAAAAGAGTTCTTTTAAATTCAATAATCCATCAATTCTGAAAAGGTCTGCTCAACAAGCGCAAAAACGTTTTGACACATTCATTTTTTTTAACGGAAAGTCATAAAAGTGGAAGGCGATTTGGAATCGAACTGTGTTTTTCATTATTTCTTTTTTGATAAAGCACCTATTGAGCTTATAAGCGCTTTTGATCGCGTGACATTCATTTTTTAACGGAAAGTCATAAAAGTGGAAGGCGATTTGGAATCGAACTGTGTTTTTCATTATTTCTTTTTTGATAAAGCACCTATTGAGCTTATAAGCGCTTTTGATCGCGTGACATTCATTTTTTAACGGAAAGTCATAAAAGTGGAAGGCGATTTGGAATCGAACTGTGTTTTCCATTATTTTTGATAAATGACCTATTGAGCTTATAAGCGCTTTTGATCACGTGACATTCATTTTTTTAACGGAAAGTCATAAAAGTGGAAGCTGGAATCGAACTGTGTTTTCCATTATTTTTGATAAATGACCTATTGAGCTTATAAGCGCTTTTGATCACGTGACATTCATTTTTTTAACGGAAAGTCATAAAAGTGGAAGCTGGAATCGAACTGTGTTTTCCATTATTTTTGATAAATGACCTATTGAGCTTATAAGCGCTTTTGATCACGTGACATTCAGTTTTTTAACGGAAAGTCATAAAAGTGGAAGCTGGAATCGAACTGTGTTTTCCATTATTTTTGATAAATTACCTATTGAGCTTATAAGCGCTTTTGATCACGTGACATTCAGTTTTTTAACGGAAAACCATAAAATTGGAAGGTGGAATCGAACTGTGTGTTCCATTAATTTTTTTCGATAAATTACCTATTGAGCTTATGAGCGCTTTTGATCACGTGACATTCAGTTTTTTAACGGAAAGTCATAAAATTGGAAGGTGGAATCGAACTGTGTGTTCCATTATTTCTTTTTTTTTATAAATTACCTATTGAGCTTATAAGCGCTTTTGATCACGTGACATTCAGTTTTTTAACGGAAAGTCATAAAATTGGAAGCTGGAATCGAACTGTGTGTTCCATTATTTCTTTTTTTTTGATAAATTACCTATTGAGCTTATAAGCGCTTTTGATCACGTGACATTCAGTTTTTTAACGGAAAGTCTAAAATTGGAAGGTGGAATGGAACTGTGTGTTCCATTATTTTTTTTTTTTGATAAATTACCTATTGAGCTTATGAGCGCTTTTGATCACGTGACATTCAGTTTTTTAACGGAAAGTCATAAAATTGGAAGGTGGAATCGAACTGTGTTTTCCATTATTTCTTTTTTTTGATAAAGCACCTATTGAGCTTATAAGCGCTTTTGATCACGTGACATTCAGTTTTTTAACGGAAAGTCATAAAATTGGAAGGTGGAATCGAACTGTGTTTTCCATTATTTCTTTTTTTTGATAAAGCACCTATTGAGCTTATAAGCGCTTTTGATCGCGTGATATTCAGTTTTTTAACGGAAAGTCATAAAATTGGAAAGTGGAAGCGATTTGGAATCGAACTGTGTTTTCCATTATTTTTGATAAATTACCTATTGAGCTAAAGCGCTTTTGTTCACGTGACAAAGACGTTTTCCACCCTTTCTTGCGTGTGATTATTTTTCTTTCGCGCCGGAGTTTGGTTCAAAACACTCACTTTGATACTATTTTCTGACAGATCTGTTGCGTTTGCAAAACAAGCGGGTAAGTGGGATCACAGATTGCACAGAGGGTTCCGTTTAATATTTCTTTTAAAACACTTTAATCCTTTTGCGAAATCTGCTTTAAAGCTTAAAATACACACAAATTGGAGCCCAGAGGGTTAAATATAAGACTTTCTCAAAATTGTATGATTTGTCGTTTGATGTGAGGTTTTCAGCTATAAGTAACCAAAATTTCAAGTCTTCAACTTAATTAGGGGCTCAGTTAGAAAAAAAAGCTTAAAATACACAAGTTGGAGCCCGAAGGGTTAAATAGAAGACTTTCTCAAAATTGACTAATTTGTCGTTTGATGTGAGGTATTCAGCTATAAGTATGCAAAATTTCAAGTCTTCAACGTAATTAGGGGCTCAGTTAAAAGCTTAAAATACACACAAGTTGGAGCCCAAAGGGTTAAATATAAGACTTTTTCAAAATTGACTAATTTGTCGTTTCATGTGAGGTGTTCAGCTATAAGTAACCAAAATTTCAAGTCTTCAACGTAATTAGGGGCTCAGTTAGAAAAATAAAGCTTAAAATACACAAGTTGGAGCTCGAAGGGTTAAATAGAAGACTTTTTCAAAATTGACTAATTTGTCGTTTGATGTGAGGTGTTCAGCTATGAGTATGCAAAGTTTCAAGTCTTCAACGTAATTAGGGGCTCAGTTAGAAAAATAAAGCTTAAAATACACAAGTTGGAGCTCGAAGGGTTAAATAGAAGACTTTTTCAAAATTGACTAATTTGTCGTTTGATGTGAGGTGTTCAGCTATGAGTATGCAAAGTTTCAAGCCTTCAACGTAATTAGGGGCTCAATTAGAAAAATAAAGCTTAAAATACACACAAGTTGGGGCCCGAAGGGTTAAATAGAAGACTTTTTCAAAATTGACTAATTTGTCGTTTGATGTGAGGTGTTCAGCTATAAGTATGCAAAATTTCAAGTCTTCAACGTAATTAGGGGCTCAGTTAGAAAAAAAAAAGCTTAAAATACACAAGTTGGAGCCCGAAGGGTTAAATAGAAGACTTTTTCAAAATTGACTAATTTGTCGTTTGATGTGAGGTGTTCAGCTATAAGTATGCAAAGTTTCAAGTCTTCAACGTAATTAGGGGCTCAGTTAGAAAAATAAAGCTTAAAATACACAAGTTGGAGCTCGAAGGGTTAAATATAAGACTTTTTCAAAATTGACTAATTTGTCGTTTAATGTGAGGTGTTCAGCTATAAGTATGCAAAGTTTCAAGTCTTCAACGTAATTAGGGGCTCAGTTAGAAAAAAAACTTAAAATACACAAGTTGGAACCGAGAGGGTTAAATATAAGATTTTTGTCAAAGTACATTATAATATTTATATTTATATGAATATATAATATATAACGATTTGTCGTTTGATGTGTGGTGTTCAGCTATAAGTATGCAAAAATTTCAAGTCTTCAACGTAATTAGGTCATCAGAAAAAAAAAAGCTTAAAATAGTTGTTATATGCAATTTTTAATACATGAACGTCATATTTTGCCTTTCTCAGCTGCTCTGCTCAACAAGCGCAAAACGTTGGGAAGCTTGACTATGGAAGCGATCGATCTGCGTTTTTCCATTTTGTTTTTCAATAAAATAAATTACCTATTGAGTTATAAGCGATTTTGATCACGTGACAAAGACGTTTTTCACCCTTCCTTGTATGGTATTCTTCTTTCGTGTGGTTTCAAAACTCCCACTTTGACACTATCTATTGCGTTTGCAAAAAGCGGAAAACACAGTTCAATTACATAGTTTCTGAACAACAACACCTGCTAGTTTCATGCATCTCCGAACAAAACTAAATTAAAACTTATGCCATAAAGTTGCCCTTTTGGATTTGAGAACAGCTTTAAATAAATGTTTTCGTTTTACCTTTTTATTTTGTTAGGATATATTTAACTAAAATGATTTTTTAATTTAGTATTAATAGTTGTATATGCAATTCTTAATACATGAACGTCATATTTTGCCTTTTTATGTAGTGAATTTTTTTTTCCTTTTTATTGGAAAAGCAATATACCCAAAGTTCGAAAAAATCTGAAGTTCGGATTTAGTAAAGTGTTGAGGATTCCGGAAAAGTGAGATCCGGCAATCAAATCATATCGATTTTTTTTCAAAACATGTATATTTATACAATTCTTAATTATTTAAAAATATATAAACTTTGCGAACGATTTTCACTAAATTTAAACATTGTGGGTGGTGATCATACAAAAATAAATAATAACAATGTTTACCGGTTTCACTATTTTACAGAATCTTTTTCCTTCAATAATATATTTTACATTCATCACAGAATAGCTTTTACAGAAAACTTTCTGGTTAGAAATTACAAAGTATTTTGTTAAAAAAAAAGTTGAAAAGTGTTTATGCATTCGGTTTGTCTGGCCGTCTGCTCACGCTCTAACTCCCTTAAATATGTTTGGATTTTTCTGAAACTGATAGGGGTTATTTGGGATCACCAAAGCATGTTTGGTATTGTACATGCAGTAGGTAGGATTCACCGTTCATTTACAGGGGGCGCTCAAAAGTATTCCGTTACATTAGGGTATATGGGGGTGCCGTCTCGGATTTTTCTGAAACTGATAGGGGTTATTTAGGGTCACCAAAGCATGTTTGGTATTGTACATGCAGTAGGTAGGATTCACCGTTCCTTTACAGGAGGCGCTCAAAAGTATTCCGTTACATTAGGGTATATGGGGGTGCCGTCTCGGATTTTTCTGAAACTGATAGGGGTTATTTAGGGTCACCAAAACATGTTTGGTATTGTACATGCAGTAGGTAGGATTCACCGTTCATTTACAGGAGGCGCTCAAAAGTATTCCGTTACATTAGGGTATATGGGGGTGCCGTCTCGGATTTTTCTGAAACTGATAGGGGTTATTTGGGATCACCAAAGCATGTTTGGTATTGTACATGCAGTAGGTAGGATTCACCGTTCATTTACAGGGGGCGCTCAAAAGTATTTCATTAAATCACTGTATATAATAAATTAATAAAATTGATAAAATATAATAATTAATAAAATTAATAATATAAATCACTGTATTTCACTACAATCACATTAGAACAGGACATTCATAGCATTTTTTATTCATTTACAGGGACACGTATAAGAAATCGGTTACAGTACAGTACCGTCTTTAAGTAATAAATGTTGGAGCGCACGGTTTAAAATTCGGTGTGCGTTTTTAAATTTAATTAATGTTTTGCATCTTACCCGTTATATATAAATTCCGTACCTCAAATACAGGGCTGTATAAAAGTATCCATGTACCGTTCTCCTTATGAGAGGAAATTGCTGAGGGTACATTTTTAACTAAAGTATATGTAGCTCTTAAGTGAACTAAATTTTGGCTTGCATGTAGCTAATAGATTCAAATTTATAAATCCTATACAGGGCTGCAATTCGCATAATTTTCCGATTGAGGATGGGAACAGCTGAAATTGGGCTCTGAAATGTATTATGCGTTTCCATAGGGTTGAATTAGATGTAATATTTTAATTTTTTAAACGGTGTAGTTTTGTTACATTATTCTAAATCTGTTGGAAAGTGTTTCATAATCTATGCTTCACGCATGATTTTTTTATTACTTGTTTATATATAATTTACTTCAGTTGACATATAAAAATAGTTAAATGTTATTCAAAACAATTTTAAAAACTATCGTCCACTTAATCAAAAATAGTTTAGAAAATGTTTAAAAAAAAATAAGAATTACCTTTCATTGCAACATTCGTAGCACATCTGTTGTCGGGAATAGAACAGCACACACTTCCACAGGCACGGATTTTTTTTGCGAGGGGCAGGTGCCCCCACTTTGCCTTGCATGAGATCGAGAGAACAGCACACACTTCCACAGGCACGGTTTTTCTTTGCGCGGGGCAGGCGCCCCACTTTCCCTTGCATGAGATCGAGAGAACAGCACACACTTCCACAGGCACGGTTTTTCTTTGCGCGGGGCAGGCGCCCCACTTTCCCTTGCATGAGATCGAGAGAACAGCACACACTTCCACAGGCACGGTTTTTCTTTGCGCGGGGCAGGTGCCCCCACTTTCACTGCAGTAGTTATTTAGACTGTCGATGGAGAGACTAACTTGAACCATTCACAAGTACGAGTGACACGGAAGACGGAAAAAGTTCCATTTATATAGCTTGCGTCCGTGAATTGTCTGCATAGCTTAAAAAAAAAAAAAAAAAAAAAAAAAAAAAAAAATTAATTTTTTTTTTTTTTTTTTTTTTTTTTTTTTTTTTTTTTAGCTATGCAGACAATTCACTGACAATTCACTGACAATTCACTAACAATTCACTGAAGAAAAAAAAAAAAAAAAAAAAAAAATTATTAAAAAATTATTAAAAAATAATTTTTTAATAATTTTTTAATAATTTTTTTTTTTTTTTTTTTTTTTTTTTAAGGGTCCACTGGTCATGGATCATTTCTTTTCATTTCAGTATCAAACCATCAACAACTTAAAAAATTTTAACTCCCATATGTGCTTTGCATATGTTAATAATATGTAATTAATAGTCTTAAGGAATATAGTAAATATTGAAATATTATTTCAAGACTTTGAATGAAATATATGAATCTTTTTCTATCTAAAATTTAAAATATGTAATATTGAACTACGTAATATACAATGGCAAATTCAAGGGAGGCTCGGAGTTCATAAATCCCCTCTGAACATCAACAAAAATATTCTAAACGTCATTTTAAAAATGAAATATACAGTAACCCTCAGTTATCAGCTGTTATTATTATAAAAATAAATCCACAAAGTGATAACACAACATGGCGGTGGGGCTGAAAACATCATTTTTAAAATGAAGCACGACATGACTTTAAATTATTGTAAAGTCGAAATCTTTGATTGTTTCAGGTAGAGGAATGTTTAAAGTGGGGGAAGGGGAGTCTGGACCCCCCGCCCCCTTTCGTTAGGGTACTTTAAAAAAATTTTCAAAGTGAGAGCAAAATCACAACATGCTTCGGGCCGAGAGCAACTACACTGTAATACGGATGCCCATAACTTAAGATATAAGATTAATCCAGATATAAGATTGGCCACAAAAGTTCAGAAACACTTTTTTTTTAGAATTCACAATCCATGCATTTATGCACAAGAAAATTATTATAAGATAAATAGGGGACGAGTGTGCCCCCCCCCCGGCATTTCCATTATTTCATTTTTTTCTCTCTCTCTCTAATGGACTGGTGGCTTCTATTATTATAAAACAGCCATTATAAATGAGGTGTTAGGTGAAGATGAAAGAGCAGCCGTAAAAAGTTAGAACTCTGATTTTCTAGTCGGCCCCACCTGTGGCCGAGAGGTTCTGCTCTCGAATCTGGTAGACGGGAGGTGCTGGGTTCGAACCCAATCGCGCCCGTCGGCCTAATCGTTCGGAGTTTTCTTCGAGCCATGGATTTCCATGCGTCAATACGGATTAGGTTCCCCTAGAAAGCCCCCTCCCCCCTCGTGCCTATAACCCTAGAGTAGATAATCGGCCGTCAAAAATCGACCCGATTTTCTAGTCCAAAAAAAGGGGGGAGGGCTATTTTTCTTTTGCGGCTGCTCTTTCATCTTCACCGAACACTTGATTTATAATGGCTGTTTCATAATCACAACATGCTTCGGGCCGAGAGCAACTACACTGTAATACGGATGCCCATAACTTAAGATATAAGATTAATCCAGATATAAGATTGGCCACAAAAGTTCAGAAACACTTTTTTTTTAGAATTCACAATCCATGCATTTATGCACAAGAAAATTATTATAAGATAAATAGGGGACGAGTGTGCCCCCCCCCCACCCGGCATTTCCATTATTTCATTTTTTTCTCTCTCTCTCTAATGGACTGGTGGCTTCTATTATTATAAAACAGCCATTATAAATGAGGTGTTAGGTGAAGATGAAAGAGCAGCCGTAAAAAGTTAGAACTCTGATTTTCTAGTCGGCCCCACCTGTGGCCGAGAGGTTCTGCTCTCGAATCTGGTAGACGGGAGGTGCTGGGTTCGAACCCAATCGCGCCCGTCGGCCTAATCGTTCGGAGTTTTCTTCGAGCCATGGATTTCCATGCGTCAATACGGATTAGGTTCCCCTAGAAAGCCCCCTCCCCTCCTTCACGAAGAGCACGACCGTGCCTATAACCCTAGAGTAGATAATCGGCCGTCAAAAATCGACCCGATTTTCTAGTCCAAAAAAAGGGGGGAGGGCTATTTTTCTTTTGCGGCTGCTCTTTCATCTTCACCGAACACTTGATTTATAATGGCTGTTTCATAATCACAACATGCTTCGGGCCGAGAGCAACTACACTGTAATACGGATGCCCATAACTTAAGATATAAGATTAATCCAGATATAAGATTGGCCACAAAAGTTCAGAAACACTTTTTTTTTAGAATTCACAATCCATGCATTTATGCACAAGAAAATTATTATAAGATAAATAGGGGACGAGTGTGCCCCCCCCCCACCCGGCATTTCCATTATTTCATTTTTTTCTCTCTCTCTCTAATGGACTGGTGGCTTCTATTATTATAAAACAGCCATTATAAATGAGGTGTTAGGTGAAGGTGAAAGAGCAGCCGTAAAAAGTTAGAACTTTGATTTTCTAGTCGGCCCCACCTGTGGCCGAGAGGTTCTGCTCTCGAATCTGGTAGACGGGAGGTGCTGGGTTCGAACCCAATCGCGCCCGTCGGCCTAATCGTTCGGAGTTTTCTTCGAGCCATGGATTTCCATGCGTCAATACGGATTAGGTTCCCCTAGAAAGCCCCCTCCCCTCCTTCACGAAGAGCACGACCGTGCCTATAACCCTAGAGTAGATAATCGGCCGTCAAAAATCGACCCGATTTTCTAGTCCAAAAAAAGGGGGGAGGGCTATTTTTCTTTTGCGGCTGCTCTTTCATCTTCACCGAACACTTGATTTATAATGGCTGTTTCATAATCACAACATGCTTCGGGCCGAGAGCAACTACACTGTAATACGGATGCCCATAACTTAAGATATAAGATTAATCCAGATATAAGATTGGCCACAAAAGTTCAGAAACACTTTTTTTTTAGAATTCACAATCCATGCATTTATGCACAAGAAAATTATTATAAGATAAATAGGGGACGAGTGTGCCCCCCCCCCCCACCCGGCATTTCCATTATTTCATTTTTTTCTCTCTCTCTCTAATGGACTGGTGGCTTCTATTATTATAAAACAGCCATTATAAATGAGGTGTTAGGTGAAGATGAAAGAGCAGCCGTAAAAAGTTAGAACTTTGATTTTCTAGTCGGCCCCACCTGTGGCCGAGAGGTTCTGCTCTCGAATCTGGTAGACGGGAGGTGCTGGGTTCGAACCCAATCGCGCCCGTCGGCCTAATCGTTCGGAGTTTTCTTCGAGCCATGGATTTCCATGCGTCAATACGGATTAGGTTCCCCTAGAAAGCCCCCTCCCCTCCTTCACGAAGAGCACGACCGTGCCTATAACCCTAGAGTAGATAATCGGCCGTCAAAAATCGACCCGATTTTCTAGTCCAAAAAAAGGGGGGAGGGCTATTTTTCTTTTGCGGCTGCTCTTTCATCTTCACCGAACACTTGATTTATAATGGCTGTTTCATAATCACAACATGCTTCGGGCCGAGAGCAACTACACTGTAATACGGATGCCCATAACTTAAGATATAAGATTAATCCAGATATAAGATTGGCCACAAAAGTTCAGAAACACTTTTTTTTTAGAATTCACAATCCATGCATTTATGCACAAGAAAATTATTATAAGATAAATAGGGGACGAGTGTGCCCCCCCCCCGGCATTTCCATTATTTCATTTTTTTCTCTCTCTCTCTAATGGACTGGTGGCTTCTATTATTATAAAACAGCCATTATAAATGAGGTGTTAGGTGAAGATGAAAGAGCAGCCGTAAAAAGTTAGAACTCTGATTTTCTAGTCGGCCCCACCTGTGGCCGAGAGGTTCTGCTCTCGAATCTGGTAGACGGGAGGTGCTGGGTTCGAACCCAATCGCGCCCGTCGGCCTAATCGTTCGGAGTTTTCTTCGAGCCATGGATTTCCATGCGTCAATACGGATTAGGTTCCCCTAGAAAGCCCCCCCCCCCCCTCGTGCCTATAACCCTAGAGTAGATAATCGGCCGTCAAAAATCGACCCGATTTTCTAGTCCAAAAAAAGGGGGGAGGGCTATTTTTCTTTTGCGGCTGCTCTTTCATCTTCACCGAACACTTGATTTATAATGGCTGTTTCATAATCACAACATGCTTCGGGCCGAGAGCAACTACACTGTAATACGGATGCCCATAACTTAAGATATAAGATTAATCCAGATATAAGATTGGCCACAAAAGTTCAGAAACACTTTTTTTTTAGAATTCACAATCCATGCATTTATGCACAAGAAAATTATTATAAGATAAATAGGGGACGAGTGTGCCCCCCCCCCCGGCATTTCCATTATTTCATTTTTTTCTCTCTCTCTCTAATGGACTGGTGGCTTCTATTATTATAAAACAGCCATTATAAATGAGGTGTTAGGTGAAGATGAAAGAGCAGCCGTAAAAAGTTAGAACTTTGATTTTCTAGTCGGCCCCACCTGTGGCCGAGAGGTTCTGCTCTCGAATCTGGTAGACGGGAGGTGCTGGGTTCGAACCCAATCGCGCCCGTCGGCCTAATCGTTCGGAGTTTTCTTCGAGCCATGGATTTCCATGCGTCAATACGGATTAGGTTCCCCTAGAAAGCCCCCTCCCCTCCTTCACGAAGAGCACGACCGTGCCTATAACCCTAGAGTAGATAATCGGCCGTCAAAAATCGACCCGATTTTCTAGTCCAAAAAAAGGGGGGAGGGCTATTTTTCTTTTGCGGCTGCTCTTTCATCTTCACCGAACACTTGATTTATAATGGCTGTTTCATAATAATAGAAACCACCAGTCCATCAGAAAAAAAATAACTCGGTTAAAGCGGGACTCTACTAATACTACTAGTTTCATAGGAAATCTGACAAGTCGCAGGCGATTTTTCCCACTTGCAATTTTTACGTGTAATAACACTATTAATCTTTAATTCATGGAGTACTTAATGTATGACCAGCTCCGTAGAAGTTTAAAAATTTACAGTACCAAAAATTGTAAAACTGAAATGTCTTTTAAAATTTGATCATGATGGATTCAAGAATGTTATCGTTTAATCCATGGCGTACGTAATGCAGGATCAACTCCGTGCGATTTTTTATGTCTTAAATTTTAGTCTTTGAAAAAATAATTTTCCAAATGGTCGGTGTACTTTGTTAAATTATTATTATTATTATTATTATTATTATTATTATTATTATTATTACAAAATGTATTAAAATATTCATACTAAGTTATACTAATTCACTATATAATATGCTATCCCCACGATAGGTATTGATTACATTTTTCAATAAATATTTAGAAAGTATTCTGGAAAAATAATTTTCATTGTATATTAAGAAAAAACGGAACACTTTATTTAATTCTCTTTTTACTTATTGTAACAACTCGTCAGTCAGTTTTGACCTTGTGAAAAACTGACTGACACGATTTACACCAAAATACAAATAACACTAATTCATATCAAAGTATACTGGAATCTCGGGTTTGTTTCAAAATCCAAGGATTAGTCCTTGAGATAGAGCTATTGCGGAAATAGTAAGAAATGCAAGACTTTCACGGATTCAGATCATTGCACAAATTTTCATCGAAGCGTGAAAAACCACATTCCCTTTTCACAGTTTTGAAGGACAGGGGTTTCTCTCTCTGAAATACAATTTAAAGAATGGAATGCACAAAATAATTTTTTTTTTTTTTTTTTCCTTCAACATAGTTAGATTTATATATATAAATATTATATACAAGAGTATTTCACACAGTATGAGATGAAATTTATCAGAGCCACTGAAAAAAATGTAGGTTTTTCAGTTTCCTAATGCACTTGTATTTCAGGGTTAAATATAAGTTTTATACTCAGTCAATTTTTAAGTCAGTAATTTAAGTCAACTTTTATACCGTCGTATTGGAAAAAAAAAAAAGTTCTTTTAAATAAATTTTGCTTGAAAACTGTATCTCCATTTATTTTTGAAATATTAATTTCTTTGTAGTTTTTGAAGCCATATTGTATACGATAATCGTAAATATGGAATTCTTAAGCGGATGGGAATGACATCATTTTAGATAAAATAAAACGTGTGCTTTAAGTCTTAAAAGTGAAATATGTTTTGTACTGCAGTAGAGTCCCGCTTTAACCGAGTTATTTTTTTTCTGATGGACTGGTGGTTTCTATTATTATGAAACAGCCATTATAAATCAAGTGTTCGGTGAAGATGAAAGAGCAGCCGCAAAAGAAAAATAGCCCTCCCCCCTTTTTTTGGACTAGAAAATCGGGTCGATTTTTGACGGCCGATTATCTACTCTAGGGTTATAGGCACGGTCGTGCTCTTCGTGAAGGAGGGGAGGGGGCTTTCTAGGGGAACCTAATCCGTATTGACGCATGGAAATCCATGGCTCGAAGAAAACTCCGAACGATTAGGCCGACGGGCGCGATTGGGTTCGAACCCAGCACCTCCCGTCTACCAGATTCGAGAGCAGAACCTCTCGGCCACAGGTGGGGCCGACTAGAAAATCAAAGTTCTAACTTTTTACGGCTGCTCTTTCATCTTCACCTAACACCTCATTTATAATGGCTGTTTTATAATAATAGAAGCCACCAGTCCATTAGAGAGAGAGAGAAAAAAATGAAATAATGGAAATGCCGGGTGGGGGGGGGGCACACTCGTCCCCTATTTATCTTATAATAATTTTCTTGTGCATAAATGCATGGATTGTGAATTCTAAAAAAAAAGTGTTTCTGAACTTTTGTGGCCAATCTTATATCTGGATTAATCTTATATCTTAAGTTATGGGCATCCGTATTACAGTGTAGTTGCTCTCGGCCCGAAGCATGTTGTGATTATGAAACAGCCATTATAAATCAAGTGTTCGGTGAAGATGAAAGAGCAGCCGCAAAAGAAAAATAGCCCTCCCCCCTTTTTTTGGACTAGAAAATCGGGTCGATTTTTGACGGCCGATTATCTACTCTAGGGTTATAGGCACGAGGGGGGAGGGGGCTTTCTAGGGGAACCTAATCCGTATTGACGCATGGAAATCCATGGCTCGAAGAAAACTCCGAACGATTAGGCCGACGGGCGCGATTGGGTTCGAACCCAGCACCTCCCGTCTACCAGATTCGAGAGCAGAACCTCTCGGCCACAGGTGGGGCCGACTAGAAAATCAGAGTTCTAACTTTTTACGGCTGCTCTTTCATCTTCACCTAACACCTCATTTATAATGGCTGTTTTATAATAATAGAAGCCACCAGTCCATTAGAGAGAGAGAGAAAAAAATGAAATAATGGAAATGCCGGGGGGGGGGGCACACTCGTCCCCTATTTATCTTATAATAATTTTCTTGTGCATAAATGCATGGATTGTGAATTCTAAAAAAAAAGTGTTTCTGAACTTTTGTGGCCAATCTTATATCTGGATTAATCTTATATCTTAAGTTATGGGCATCCGTATTACAGTGTAGTTGCTCTCGGCCCGAAGCATGTTGTGATTATGAAACAGCCATTATAAATCAAGTGTTCGGTGAAGATGAAAGAGCAGCCGCAAAAGAAAAATAGCCCTCCCCCCTTTTTTTGGACTAGAAAATCGGGTCGATTTTTGACGGCCGATTATCTACTCTAGGGTTATAGGCACGAGGGGGGAGGGGGCTTTCTAGGGGAACCTAATCCGTATTGACGCATGGAAATCCATGGCTCGAAGAAAACTCCGAACGATTAGGCCGACGGGCGCGATTGGGTTCGAACCCAGCACCTCCCGTCTACCAGATTCGAGAGCAGAACCTCTCGGCCACAGGTGGGGCCGACTAGAAAATCAGAGTTCTAACTTTTTACGGCTGCTCTTTCATCTTCACCTAACACCTCATTTATAATGGCTGTTTTATAATAATAGAAGCCACCAGTCCATTAGAGAGAGAGAGAAAAAAATGAAATAATGGAAATGCCGGGGGGGGGGGGCACACTCGTCCCCTATTTATCTTATAATAATTTTCTTGTGCATAAATGCATGGATTGTGAATTCTAAAAAAAAAGTGTTTCTGAACTTTTGTGGCCAATCTTATATCTGGATTAATCTTATATCTTAAGTTATGGGCATCCGTATTACAGTGTAGTTGCTCTCGGCCCGAAGCATGTTGTGATTTTGCTCTCACTTTGAAAATTTTTTTAAAGTACCCTAACGAAAGGGGGCGGGGGGTCCAGACTCCCCTTCCCCCACTTTAAACATTCCTCTACCTGAAACAATCAAAGATTTCGACTTTACAATAATTTAAAGTCATGTCGTGCTTCATTTTAAAAATGATGTTTTCAGCCCCACCGCCATGTTGTGTTATCACTTTGTGGATTTATTTTTATAATAATAACAGCTGATAACTGAGGGTTACTGTATATTTCATTTTTAAAATGACGTTTAGAATATTTTTGTTGATGTTCAGAGGGGATTTATGAACTCCGAGCCTCCCTTGAATTTGCCATTGTATATTACGTAGTTCAATATTACATATTTTAAATTTTAGATAGAAAAAGATTCATATATTTCATTCAAAGTCTTGAAATAATATTTCAATATTTACTATATTCCTTAAGACTATTAATTACATATTATTAACATATGCAAAGCACATATGGGAGTTAAAATTTTTTAAGTTGTTGATGGTTTGATACTGAAATGAAAAGAAATGATCCATGACCAGTGGACCCTTAAAAAAAAAAAAAAAAAAATTATTAAAAAATTATTAAAAAATTATTTTTTAATAATTTTTTAATATTTTTTTTTTTTTTTTTTTTTTTTTTTTTTTTTTCTTTAGTGAATTGTTAGTGAATTGTCAGTGAATTGTCAGTGAATTGTCTGCATAGCTAAAAAAAAAAAAAAAAAAAAAAAAAAAAAAAAAAAAAAAAAAAAATTAATTTTTTTTTTTTTTTTTTTTTTTTTTTTTTTTTTTTTTTTTAAGCTATGCAGACAATTCACGGACGCAAGCTATATAAATGGAACTTTTTCCGTCTTCCGTGTCACTCGTACTTGTGAATGGTTCAAGTTAGTCTCTCCATCGACAGTCTAAATAACTACTGCAGTGAAAGTGGGGGCACCTGCCCCGCGCAAAGAAAAACCGTGCCTGTGGAAGTGTGTGCTGTTCTCTCGATCTCATGCAAGGGAAAGTGGGGCGCCTGCCCCGCGCAAAGAAAAACCGTGCCTGTGGAAGTGTGTGCTGTTCTCTCGATCTCATGCAAGGGAAAGTGGGGCGCCTGCCCCGCGCAAAGAAAAACCGTGCCTGTGGAAGTGTGTGCTGTTCTCTCGATCTCATGCAAGGCAAAGTGGGGGCACCTGCCCCTCGCAAAAAAAATCCGTGCCTGTGGAAGTGTGTGCTGTTCTATTCCCGACAACAGATGTGCTACGAATGTTGCAATGAAAGGTAATTCTTATTTTTTTTTTAACATTTTCTAAACTATTTTTGATTAAGTGGACGATAGTTTTTAAAATTGTTTTGAATAACATTTAACTATTTTTATATGTCAACTGAAGTAAATTATATATAAACAAGTAATAAAAAAATCATGCGTGAAGCATAGATTATGAAACACTTTCCAACAGATTTAGAATAATGTAACAAAACTACACCGTTTAAAAAATTAAAATATTACATCTAATTCAACCCTATGGAAACGCATAATACATTTCAGAGCCCAATTTCAGCTGTTCCCATCCTCAATCGGAAAATTATGCGAATTGCAGCCCTGTATAGGATTTATAAATTTGAATCTATTAGCTACATGCAAGCCAAAATTTAGTTCACTTAAGAGCTACATATACTTTAGTTAAAAATGTACCCTCAGCAATTTCCTCTCATAAGGAGAACGGTACATGGATACTTTTATACAGCCCTGTATTTGAGGTACGGAATTTATATATAACGGGTAAGATGCAAAACATTAATTAAATTTAAAAACGCACACCGAATTTTAAACCGTGCGCTCCAACATTTATTACTTAAAGACGGTACTGTACTGTAACCGATTTCTTATACGTGTCCCTGTAAATGAATAAAAAATGCTATGAATGTCCTGTTCTAATGTGATTGTAGTGAAATACAGTGATTTATATTATTAATTTTATTAATTATTATATTTTATCAATTTTATTAATTTATTATATACAGTGATTTAATGAAATACTTTTGAGCGCCCCCTGTAAATGAACGGTGAATCCTACCTACTGCATGTACAATACCAAACATGCTTTGGTGATCCCAAATAACCCCTATCAGTTTCAGAAAAATCCGAGACGGCACCCCCATATACCCTAATGTAACGGAATACTTTTGAGCGCCTCCTGTAAATGAACGGTGAATCCTACCTACTGCATGTACAATACCAAACATGTTTTGGTGACCCTAAATAACCCCTATCAGTTTCAGAAAAATCCGAGACGGCACCCCCATATACCCTAATGTAACGGAATACTTTTGAGCGCCTCCTGTAAAGGAACGGTGAATCCTACCTACTGCATGTACAATACCAAACATGCTTTGGTGACCCTAAATAACCCCTATCAGTTTCAGAAAAATCCGAGACGGCACCCCCATATACCCTAATGTAACGGAATACTTTTGAGCGCCCCCTGTAAATGAACGGTGAATCCTACCTACTGCATGTACAATACCAAACATGCTTTGGTGATCCCAAATAACCCCTATCAGTTTCAGAAAAATCCAAACATATTTAAGGGAGTTAGAGCGTGAGCAGACGGCCAGACAAACCGAATGCATAAACACTTTTCAACTTTTTTTTTAACAAAATACTTTGTAATTTCTAACCAGAAAGTTTTCTGTAAAAGCTATTCTGTGATGAATGTAAAATATATTATTGAAGGAAAAAGATTCTGTAAAATAGTGAAACCGGTAAACATTGTTATTATTTATTTTTGTATGATCACCACCCACAATGTTTAAATTTAGTGAAAATCGTTCGCAAAGTTTATATATTTTTAAATAATTAAGAATTGTATAAATATACATGTTTTGAAAAAAAATCGATATGATTTGATTGCCGGATCTCACTTTTCCGGAATCCTCAACACTTTACTAAATCCGAACTTCAGATTTTTTCGAACTTTGGGTATGTATATTGCTTTTCCAATAAAAAGGAAAAAAAAATTCACTACATAAAAAGGCAAAATATGACGTTCATGTATTAAGAATTGCATATACAACTATTAATACTAAATTAAAAAATCATTTTAGTTAAATATATCCTAACAAAATAAAAAGGTAAAACGAAAACATTTATTTAAAGCTGTTCTCAAATCCAAAAGGGCAACTTTATGGCATAAGTTTTAATTTAGTTTTGTTCGGAGATGCATGAAACTAGCAGGTGTTGTTGTTCAGAAACTATGTAATTGAACTGTGTTTTCCGCTTTTTGCAAACGCAATAGATAGTGTCAAAGTGGGAGTTTTGAACCCACACGAAAGAAGAATACCATACAAGGAAGGGTGAAAAACGTCTTTGTCACGTGATCAAAATCGCTTATAACTCAATAGGTAATTTATTTTATTGAAAAACAAAATGGAAAAACGCAGATCGATCGCTTCCATAGTCAAGCTTCCCAACGTTTTGCGCTTGTTGAGCAGAGCAGCTGAGAAAGGCAAAATATGACGTTCATGTATTAAAAATTGCATATAACAACTATTTTAAGCTTTTTTTTTTCTGATGACCTAATTACGTTGAAGACTTGAAATTTTTGCATACTTATAGCTGAACACCACACATCAAACGACAAATCGTTATATATTATATATTCATATAAATATAAATATTATAATGTACTTTGACAAAAATCTTATATTTAACCCTCTCGGTTCCAACTTGTGTATTTTAAGTTTTTTTTCTAACTGAGCCCCTAATTACGTTGAAGACTTGAAACTTTGCATACTTATAGCTGAACACCTCACATTAAACGACAAATTAGTCAATTTTGAAAAAGTCTTATATTTAACCCTTCGAGCTCCAACTTGTGTATTTTAAGCTTTATTTTTCTAACTGAGCCCCTAATTACGTTGAAGACTTGAAACTTTGCATACTTATAGCTGAACACCTCACATCAAACGACAAATTAGTCAATTTTGAAAAAGTCTTCTATTTAACACTTCGGGCTCCAACTTGTGTATTTTAAGCTTTTTTTTTTCTAACTGAGCCCCTAATTACGTTGAAGACTTGAAATTTTGCATACTTATAGCTGAACACCTCACATCAAACGACAAATTAGTCAATTTTGAAAAAGTCTTCTATTTAACCCTTCGGGCCCCAACTTGTGTGTATTTTAAGCTTTATTTTTCTAACTGAGCCCCTAATTACGTTGAAGGCTTGAAACTTTGCATACTCATAGCTGAACACCTCACATCAAACGACAAATTAGTCAATTTTGAAAAAGTCTTCTATTTAACCCTTCGAGCTCCAACTTGTGTATTTTAAGCTTTATTTTTCTAACTGAGCCCCTAATTACGTTGAAGACTTGAAACTTTGCATACTCATAGCTGAACACCTCACATCAAACGACAAATTAGTCAATTTTGAAAAAGTCTTCTATTTAACCCTTCGAGCTCCAACTTGTGTATTTTAAGCTTTATTTTTCTAACTGAGCCCCTAATTACGTTGAAGACTTGAAATTTTGGTTACTTATAGCTGAACACCTCACATCAAACGACAAATTAGTCAATTTTGAAAAAGTCTTATATTTAACCCTTTGGGCTCCAACTTGTGTGTATTTTAAGCTTTTAACTGAGCCCCTAATTACGTTGAAGACTTGAAATTTTGCATACTTATAGCTGAATACCTCACATCAAACGACAAATTAGTCAATTTTGAGAAAGTCTTCTATTTAACCCTTCGGGCTCCAACTTGTGTATTTTAAGCTTTTTTTTCTAACTGAGCCCCTAATTAAGTTGAAGACTTGAAATTTTGGTTACTTATAGCTGAAAACCTCACATCAAACGACAAATCATACAATTTTGAGAAAGTCTTATATTTAACCCTCTGGGCTCCAATTTGTGTGTATTTTAAGCTTTAAAGCAGATTTCGCAAAAGGATTAAAGTGTTTTAAAAGAAATATTAAACGGAACCCTCTGTGCAATCTGTGATCCCACTTACCCGCTTGTTTTGCAAACGCAACAGATCTGTCAGAAAATAGTATCAAAGTGAGTGTTTTGAACCAAACTCCGGCGCGAAAGAAAAATAATCACACGCAAGAAAGGGTGGAAAACGTCTTTGTCACGTGAACAAAAGCGCTTTAGCTCAATAGGTAATTTATCAAAAATAATGGAAAACACAGTTCGATTCCAAATCGCTTCCACTTTCCAATTTTATGACTTTCCGTTAAAAAACTGAATATCACGCGATCAAAAGCGCTTATAAGCTCAATAGGTGCTTTATCAAAAAAAAGAAATAATGGAAAACACAGTTCGATTCCACCTTCCAATTTTATGACTTTCCGTTAAAAAACTGAATGTCACGTGATCAAAAGCGCTTATAAGCTCAATAGGTGCTTTATCAAAAAAAAGAAATAATGGAAAACACAGTTCGATTCCACCTTCCAATTTTATGACTTTCCGTTAAAAAACTGAATTTCACGTGATCAAAAGCGCTCATAAGCTCAATAGGTAATTTATCAAAAAAAAAAATAATGGAACACACAGTTCCATTCCACCTTCCAATTTTATGACTTTCCGTTAAAAAACTGAATGTCACGTGATCAAAAGCGCTTATAAGCTCAATAGGTAATTTATCAAAAAAAAAGAAATAATGGAACACACAGTTCGATTCCAGCTTCCAATTTTATGACTTTCCGTTAAAAAACTGAATGTCACGTGATCAAAAGCGCTTATAAGCTCAATAGGTAATTTATCAAAAAAAAGAAATAATGGAACACACAGTTCGATTCCACCTTCCAATTTTATGACTTTCCGTTAAAAAACTGAATGTCACGTGATCAAAAGCGCTCATAAGCTCAATAGGTAATTTATCGAAAAAAATTAATGGAACACACAGTTCGATTCCACCTTCCAATTTTATGGTTTTCCGTTAAAAAACTGAATGTCACGTGATCAAAAGCGCTTATAAGCTCAATAGGTAATTTATCAAAAATAATGGAAAACACAGTTCGATTCCAGCTTCCACTTTTATGACTTTCCGTTAAAAAACTGAATGTCACGTGATCAAAAGCGCTTATAAGCTCAATAGGTCATTTATCAAAAATAATGCAAAACACAGTTCGATTCCAGCTTCCACTTTTATGACTTTCCGTTAAAAAAATGAATGTCACGTGATCAAAAGCGCTTATAAGCTCAATAGGTCATTTATCAAAAATAATGGAAAACACAGTTCGATTCCAGCTTCCACTTTTATGACTTTCCGTTAAAAAAATGAATGTCACGTGATCAAAAGCGCTTATAAGCTCAATAGGTCATTTATCAAAAATAATGGAAAACACAGTTCGATTCCAAATCGCCTTCCACTTTTATGACTTTCCGTTAAAAAATGAATGTCACGCGATCAAAAGCGCTTATAAGCTCAATAGGTGCTTTATCAAAAAAGAAATAATGAAAAACACAGTTCGATTCCAAATCGCCTTCCACTTTTATGACTTTCCGTTAAAAAATGAATGTCACGCGATCAAAAGCGCTTATAAGCTCAATAGGTGCTTTATCAAAAAAGAAATAATGAAAAACACAGTTCGATTCCAAATCGCCTTCCACTTTTATGACTTTCCGTTAAAAAAAATGAATGTGTCAAAACGTTTTTGCGCTTGTTGAGCAGACCTTTTCAGAATTGATGGATTATTGAATTTAAAAGAACTCTTTTTATTACTCTGTAAGTCATTGCGCGCGCATGATATTTTGAGAACATATGTATGGATTTCTATAAAATTTTAAATAGATGGCTCGTTTAAAATGACCTACTTTTAATTATTTGCTATGGTAAGCAGAGCTGCCAAGTCTCCGGCCTTTTAGATACAAGTATTTTAAGACAGAAAATGTTGTTTTATTTAATTAGAACAATTGGGCGATTTAAAGGAACAACATTTTCTCTAAAATAATAGTGGTGTGCCGGAGACTTGACAACTCTGGGTAAGATTTTTTGTTATGATTATTGTTATTCAATAAAAAAGAAAAAAAGTTGATTTTTTTTTCCCACAATAAAGAAATTCTTTGAAGATCTGTTCAGTTTCTAATAGTAGTATATTAAAAGGCAAAATCTGTTTTATCAAATGTTCATGTTTATACTTAGACAGGCATTAAAAATACACTCATTCACACTTTGGATGTTTTGATTGATATTCAGTGAGAGACCCCTTCATAAAAACTATTTTTAATGGATTAAGGTTTTTGAAATGTTTTAAATTCAATTGTTTTGAAATTTAATACAGTTATAATTTAAGCAATCATTGCGAAAATTTTCTTGATTTCATTAAACAATACGCAAACGAGTAATGAATTAAATAATATATTAATTAGTAATACACATTAAAAATACTCCATACCCGCAAATGAGTAATGAATTAAATAATATATTAATGAGTAATACACATTAAAAATACTCCCAGACACTATAACTTTATAATAGTATATCAAAAACTGGTATCTCTATGTTTTAATTTCTACAGGAACTTTGTCGTGTCTTGAAGGAATTTTTTAATTTTAAGTATCTAATATAATATTTTGGCTGAAATGTATTTTCTCTCTATTCTTTAAATGTGACACTCATGGATCGGGACAAGAAATGTTGATTGTTCCAATCCAAAGCCTTTTCAGCTTATATTATCTCGAGTCTTTGAAATTTCATGCAACTTTTTTGAAAATGTTATTAAAAATTGTTTTTTGTTTTTAAAATGTCGTTTTCCATTCTCATTGCAGCGCTCCAGATTCCTTCGTATGAAAACAAAGATTTGAGAAGAGTTCCTTTGTGTGTTCCACCTCCAGTCGATGTGTGCCATTGCCGTGTGCCTTTTAGGTGTTCCACCTCCAGTGCTCCCAGACCACAAGAGTCCGAGACTCGGGAGGGCCGCTTGAATCCGGGCTAGAGTCGCTTCGAGTGCCGAGGGCTACCCCCCCCTCCCCGTGTATGGCAACATCCCCCACATCATGCATATATAGTGAAGCTATCTATATATCGCATTTTTTTATAAATGCCCTCCCTTTATTTCCAGTTGCCGGGGTCATAAACTGCGGGGGAGCCGCTCGAATCCGGGCTGGATTCGTCCGAGTGCCGAGGGCCACTCCCCCCCTCCTCTTGGGGCGGCTCGATTCTGTTTTTCTCGTGTACCCTCTCTCGCCCCCCTCCCCGGTGACTGTTGGGCCCGTTCTCGACTGCGGACTTCCCTGAGGCTACCGAACGAGTTTTGTTCTCTCGACGGGGTCTTTAGAGGTCTCTGGCAAGGAACCCCTTATCCGGGTTACCCGGGACACTGGAGCGGAAAAGGATTCAACCCTTCTTCTAGTTCCAGACTAGGCATAGCGCCTAAACGGTACCCGATGATACGGAGACTTTGATAGATGCTCGGTGCCTTGCATGGACATTGCTTGTGTGTGTGGTGTCTGGGGCCCTGTCAGAGAGCAACGACTCCCCCCCTTCTATGGGGGGTGACAGGCGTGGAGACGCGCCTTTTCGGTGGAAGAGGCTTCCCGCTCATGCATGCTTTTGTTGCACTGCGGTCCAGGAGCGTGAATGGGCGGGAGGTGCCACGGCTGGGGAAGGGTGAGGTTTAACAAATCTGCGGCAAGTGGTCCAAAGGTGCTCACCCCCCCCTAGTGGGGCCCTGGGCCTTGTATGGAGTGGGAGAACCTCCGTGGTGTAAAGAGTCGCTTGACCCCTTTCGGCGGTTCGCAGGAGGAAAGGACGGGCCACGGTCGCTGGATAGAGAGAGAGGGGAAAAAGAAGATGGAAGGGAGCCCCGGGGGGCATTGGAGGGATCGAGAGTTTCATTAGAGACAGGGGGCCGCTCGAATCCGAGCTGGAGTCGCTCGGAGGGCCCACCCCCCTCCCCGACACCTGCATATATAGTAAAGAGATCTATATATTGCATTTTCATTTGTACCGGTTGTCCGGGGTGGGGAAGGTCTTCCGGGCTTGATTCGCTCCGAGTGCCGAGGGCCACCCGCCCTCCTCTCGCCCAAAAAAAAACCCATCTCGCTCTCCTCCCACCACGAGCGGGGTCCGAGCGGGGTCGCTTGAATCCGAGCTCGAGTCGCTTCGAGTGACGAGGGCCACCGAATTCCCCCCTCAGGGGCGGGGCTGCTCGAATCCGGGGCTAGATTCGCTCGAGTGCCGAGGACCACCGGACATACTCCCCCTCTCCGTGTGTGGCATCTGAAAAAAAGGTAGGTGACGGAAAGTCTTGGAACCAAGGGGGAGGGTCCCGAGCTCGAGTCGCTTCGAGTGCCGAGGGCCACCGAATCCCCCCCCCGCTCCCTGGCGCCGGGGAGGGGGGGTCAGAAAAACTTGGGGCCGCTCGAATCCGGGCTGGATTCGCTCGAGACCCCCCCCCCCCTTCTGAAAGGTAGGTGGTGAAATAAAAAAAATGTTTTTTTTTCTCTGGTGTGTGTGTTTTCTTTGACTCTGTTTTTTGTTTCAGGGCGAGAGAAAAGAATACAGTGAGTTCTTTTTCAGGGCGATGGAGAGAGAAAAAAATAAAAGTTCAGGGCGATGTTTCAGAGAGAGAAAAGTATAAAATGGGTTTCAAGGAGAGAGAGAGAAAGAATAAAGAGAAAGTTTTTCTTTTTCAGGGCGATGTTTTCTTTTTCAGGGAGAGAAAAGTATAAAATGGGTTTCAGGGAGAGAGAGAAAAAGAATAAAGAGAAAGTTTTTCTTTTTCAGGGCGATG